>QGSO01000239.1:328646-561602 GCA_011037825.1 Carya cathayensis
TTATTTAAATTTAAGTGTTTTATGCACTTTGATTAATTAATGATACTTTATCATTTTATATAATGATGAAGAAAATATTATTTTATAAACCTTAGTTTATAAAATAATATTCTATCTTAATTCTTCTCAGTGTAGTTATTAAGTGTTTTATTAATTTAAATGTTTTTATCATCTTCGATTAATTAACGGTACTTTATCATTTTTATATAATGATGAGGAAATATTATTTTATAAATTTTAGTTTATAAAATAATATTCTACCTTAATTCATCGTAGTGTTTTATTTAAAGTGTTTTATTTAAAATAAAACATTTACGCGTTTTAATCAGTGTTTTAACTCACTGTTGGTTTATTTGAGAATCCCGAAATGTAGGATTGAAGCGTTATACTCTGGCCCTACCTTTTTCTCTTCACTTTTTCTTTTTTTCTTCTTTCTTTTTCTCTCCCTCTCTCTCTCGTGGCCGACGGATTGAAGCTCCTCCATAGCCGTTCGTGTTGAAGCTCCAGCCGGCGCCACCTCCGGCCGCCGGACCCCACCTCCCACTCCGGCCTCTTCCTCTCCCTCCGGCGAGTCCAACCAGCCGGTGGTGTACTAAACCGACTTCTCACTCTCTCTCTTTCTCCCTTCAAAGATATGGGTCTCTAGGGGTTTTTCTCATTTTTGGACCACCATACACGGCCAAATCAACCACCAAGCACCACCATTGGACTCACCTCATCAAGGGCTTCCTCCCCATGTCTTTCTTTTTCCCAAACTCTCACTTTTCACATATGGGTTTCTTAAAAACACCCGTTCGGTTTCACCACCGTGCGCCGCCGTACACGGCCACCCGTGGTGTTTCACCACCACCATCTTGTTCCTCTCATCCTCATGAACCTCACGGTGCGATGTTGATGATGGTATAGTATTTAACTTAGGTTAATACTTGTACTTTTGGATTTGTATCTCAAGTATTCTTTTGATCACAACCATTTTAGACTAGTGTGGTGATCACGGCTTTTTAGTATGCCTTTATGTATGAAATATGTTTCAAGTATTTGGGATATTTTTTAGTTTGGTGCATAGTATTGCTAAAGAAAAAAAAATTATCCGCTGCGAATATTGCATAATGCTAGATGCATATTAGGAACATTGCATCTTATATGTCATGAACGGGGGCAGGTAACCTTGTGTTGCATGTCTCGACGTTTCAAATGTCCGTTCAATCCCAAGCGGAATTTGGGGGCGTCACAGTACACGTGGAGCATACTCCATGTAGTGCAGCGACGCAACGTGTGATGTGTGTCGTATTGATGTGTGGTGTAGTGTGAGTGGAAAAGAGTACACGTGGCATGTGCTCTGTGTGGTGTAGCGATGCACCGTAAGGCGTGTCGAGTATAAAAGGATGGTTTCGTAGTTGAGGAGTGTAGAGTATATTGTGTAACATCGAGAACTGTATAACAGTGTCCCAAAGTAGCTGTGACGTGGCCTGTAGTCCGAGGTGACGGGTGTCACCTTGTGGTTGACTTATGGCTAAAAGTATGTGTTAAGTGGTGGAAAAAGTATCAGAGTAGTACAGTAGAAGCATGATGGGCGTTGTGACGTGACTCGGGATTAGTTTTGAGCTACGTGATGTGACAGAGGTGCATTTGTGGATGCAGTCCTCTTGTTAAGTGTTGGGACAAACTTGTATAGGGCCGAGAAGTAGGAAGAATCCTATCGACTGAGTCTGAGCAAGTTGGTATCAGAGTATGGAGCTTGTTTATACAAGCGGGCGTTCATTGGACTATAAGTTGGTCTTAGGTGATAAAACTGATAAGATACATGTGCCTCTAGCGAGACATGTGTGCCGGACAGGTTTACCGTATGTAATGGATAATCTGTCCTCAGCATGGTTACACGATGTTTAAGCCTCAGAGTTGGCTTAAAGTCATGTGGCATGTATGGATGAGAATGATGATTGAGTATGGGCTAGGATACGTGAAGGTAGTAACAGATAAGTTGTCTAGGATTGGGATGCGTGACTTAGTCAGTTTGAGTCATGCGTCGACATGTGGTTAATAGAAGAATAAAACGGAGGTCTTAGTGTCTTAACCCTAAGGTGGATTACGAAGGTTCACTTTAAGGAATAAGACCCCGAAGGTTTTAGCATGGTAAATGGCACGTAAGAGCTCAGGGATGGATGAAGAGTGTTCCAAGTGAAGCATAGTTCTATTTCTAATATAGTTGCTTATGCATGAGATAGAGAATGACGTAAGGTTATGTGTATGCATGTATGTTGCCATCTGACATGCACACAAATGGATTGCATGGAATGAGTATGGCATGAAGTCCAGGTAAGTATTGTGTTCATACTCTTCTAGAGTTTTATAAATAAATGAAGACGAAAACGAAAGCTTTTCATTAAAATGCTTTACGAACTAACGCTTTTCTCTACAAAACACATTTTATGGAAAAGAACGCTAAGCATTAGTTTTTAAGTATACGTAAGTAATGGCTCTCCTTAGAAGCCCCTTTTCACGCATCCAAAGTAAGTAAGTGTAGGCATGTAGATGGATGCTATACGTGGTACGTATTGTATATATGTTCATGAAAGGAAATGAACTGATGCTTTAAATGATGCACGAACTGACGTTTTAAGCGATGTCATGAAATAAAACTGTTTTAAAATGTCGCATGCTTTTAAAATGACATTTTTTATGAACGAAAGAACTAAAGGACTGTAAGAACTATAAAGAACTGAATGCAAGGATTGTAAGAACTATAAAGGGCTGAATGGACTGAAAATGAAGGAAATGACTGAAAATGAATGAATCGACTAAATGCTTAATGTATGAAAATATGTAACGACCACATGAATGGAAAGGAAAAGGTACCGAAGGACTGGACTGGACAGATTGTAATGCTGGGTAAGTAGTACTTGTAGTGCACCCAGTGCTGCACCCTAGCAGAATGGATTCCCAAACTGTGGCCATGGGCAGAATCAGGTTCAAATGACCGCTAACTCCAGCACACGGGGCGCAACAATGTGCAATGGCCAATGGAAGCGATAAGAAAGAAAGAATGTATGCATATTAAGAAAGAATGCAAATATGTATGAAAGAATGTATGCATGAATGTATGTAAGAAAAAATGTATGCATGAACAAACTCTTTAAGAAATGAAGGCAGCAAGGCGTAGGGAACTGTTTTACAATAAGAAAACGTTTTTAAAGAAAAACCTTACCTTGCAACATTTTAAAATGAATTGCATGTCTATGTATGATACGTATGCTATGTATGAAATGATAAATGCATGACTGAAAACTTATATTCATATATGTTAACAGTATGAAGTAATGCTATGAGTCATCGACTCAATTTAGTTTTTATATGTGCCCTCCCAGGGACAAGATGAGCATGATACGTCAGGACAGGCACAGCCCAAGGGAAAGAGCTCGAAAGCCTAGGCATGATATTTTGTATGAGAGACTTTAATTATGAAATTTAATATTTTCCTCTGTAACCTTTTAAATTAATAAAACAAGTTTTATTTATAAACATGGAGTTTTTTGTATCCTGGCACGAAAGGAAATAAAATTTTAAAAGGAATCGTAATTCCTCTCTATTTTCATAAAAATCATTTTCTAAAGGATTCATCACAAGGACGGGTGTTACAAGAACCACAGGAGGAATAGGCCCTAGCATGAAAGTGGTATGTGCAGGAGTTAAGAGGTAATGGGAAAAAAGTGTGCACTGTTACAAACAGTGACAAAAAGAATAGTCAGGGAGGTGATCAAGAGACCTCACTGCCACCCTTACCCTCACTCTTAGCAGCTTCCTTGGAAAAGGGAGTGGGGGTTAGGGATGAACAAAATCTACAACAGGCCGAAGTCAACGAGCCGTTGGAAATCGTGACATTGTATCCCAACCACCCTAACACCACAACACGCATCGGGACTCGAGTTCCCTTGGATAATAGAGAAGCCCTAAAATAGTTGTTGATAGAATACCAGGACATATTTGCCAGGAGCCATGAGGAGATGCCAGGGATAAATAATAGAATTATTGAGCATCGCCTGTGAGTAGACCCCATGCACAAGAAAGTACACCAAAAAAGAAGATCGTTTAGCGCTGAAAAATATGTCGCCATTGCTAATGAAGTACAACGCTTGCTCGCCACCAATTTTATTAGAGAAGCCATTATCTTGAGTGGCTTTCCAACGTTTTCCTTGTGAAGAAGGCGAATGGATAGTGAAGAATGTATGTAGACTTCACCGATCTGAACAAAACCTCCCCAAAGGACAGTTTTCCCTTACCAAGGATTAATGTTATCGTGGATGCCACCACAAGGCACAAGATGTTGAGTTTTATGGATGCCTATTCAAGTTACAATCAGATCCAAATGCACCTAACAGATGAGGAGAAGACGTTGTTTATTACGGATCGGAGACTTTATTGCTACCAAATCATGCCATTTGGTTTAAAGAACGTAGAGGCAACCTACCAGAGGCTGGTTAACCGAATTTTTTGAGAGTAGATAGGAAAATCATTGCAAGTGTATGTAGATGACTTACTAGTAAAAAGCCAGGAGCTCGCCCAACACCTAGCTGACCTAAGAAAGACCTTCACAATTTTACGCTAGTATAAAATGAAGTTAAATCCAGCAAAATGTGCTTTTGAGGTCAAATCAAGGAGGTTCTTAGGCTTCATTGTATCCGAGAGAGAAATCGAAGCCTCTCCAGAAAAGATTGATACAATCCTCAACATGAAGCCATTGCCAATGGACAAATGCCTCTCTTTCTTTAGGGTATTACGAAAGGTACACCCATGGAATGAAGAGTGTGATAAAACCTTCGAAAAACTAAAGCAACACTTAGCCAACCCGCCACTTCTGAAGCAACCAAAAAAGGGCAATATACTCCACTCCAACTTGGCGGTTTCCTCACACGCCTTCTCAGTCGTCTTGGTCAAAAAAGAATGAGCCACTTAACTACCTATGTACTACATAAGTTGAGCCTTGAAAGGAGCAGAGGTAAGATACCCATGAGTAGAGATGTTAGTCTTTGCTTTAGTGACTATGGCTAAACGATTAGGCCTATATTTTTAGGCCCACGCGATAAAGGTACTCACAGAAAGCCCAATGGCAAAGGTGCTGCATAGACCAGATTGAGTAGGAAGGTTAGTCGGGTGGTCTATAAAGTTAAGTGAATTCGACATAGAGTATCTGCCTTGAAATGAGGTGAAAGGGCAAGCCTTGGAAGACTTCATCACCAAATTTTCAGATTTCCCCCAAGAAACGAAGATAGCCCCGATAGGGAAGCCATGGAAACTTTTCATAGATGGCTCTTCCTGCCAAGCAGGAGGAGGGGTAGGAATCCACATAGCCAACCACGAAGGCCATGAGTATTATTACATGGCAACCCTTGCGCGCCTTCAAGATGACCAACAAAGAAGCAGAGTATGAGGTGTTGATTGCAGGGCTTTCAGTAGCCATAGCCTTGGGCACAACTGAGACAGATTTGAAATCAAACTCACAAGTGGTAGTCAATCAAGTATTGAGGTTATACGCCACTAAGGGTGAGAAGTTAAAGAAATATCTGGCTCAAATTTGGGAGGCACGCGACTAGTTTTTGTACTTCAGCATATCCCAAATACCTAGAGAAGAGAATACATGGTGGACAGACAACTGCGCATAGCATCAGGGATGGATGAGGCACCCCTCTCCTGGCAAGTCAAAAAGAGAGTCATTGAAGCTCCAGCGATTAGGTTAGAAGTATGCATGATAGGCTCAGGCATCCCCAAATGGACCAATGACGTGGTTAGTTATCTTGACATGGGCAAGCTCCCAGAAGGAAAACAGGAAGCGTGGAAGATAAGAATGAAAGCGGCAAGGTTTATGCTTATAGATGGGGTCCTGTACAAAAGGGGCTTTTCCACCCTTTACTTCAGTGTATCTCTCCTAAAGAAGTACAGTATGTTGTAGCTAGAGTGCATGAAGGAATATGTGGAAACCATTTGGGCGGGAAGACCCTAGCTAGGAAGGTGGTAAGAGCTAGATATTATTGGCCTAACACACTCAGAGATGCCCAAGAGTTTACAAAAAAGTGCATAAAATGCCAGATGTACACGCCAGTCTCCACCCCCCCCCCCCAAGAAGAGTTAACCTATCACTACCCTCTGGCCGTTTGCCCAATGGGGGGTTGATTTAGTTGGACCTCTCCCTCTCGAAAAAGGGGGAGTAAAGTTCATGATTATGGCAGCTGATTACTTCACCAAATGGTCAGAGGCAGGGCCCCTGGTGGCCATAACAAGAAAGGCCGTGACAAAATTCTTGTGGAAGAATGTGATCCGCTGATATGGAATTCCACAAAGTCGAGTCTCAGACAACGATCGCCAATTTGATTTAGACCATTATCAAGAATGGTGCGCCAGGCTGAAAATACAAGTCAAGTATTCCTCTTCAAGGCACCTGCAAGCAAACAGGCAAGCAGAGGCGACAAACAAGGCATTATTAAAAATTCTAAAGAAGAAACTCACAGAGAAAAAAGAGGAATGGGCAGAAGAATTACCATGAGTATTATTGGCTTACAGAACCTCAATAAGGACACTCACTAGAGAAACCCCATTCACACTAGCGTACGGGTGCGAGGCCATACCCCTAGTAGAAGTAGGGCTTCCAAGTTTCCAAACTCTCCATTTCTCGGCGCCCCAAAACAATAGGCCTATGGAAGAATATCTCAACCTTCTACAAAAGAAAAAAGGGAGACGGCTGAGATCAGAATGTTGCATGAGAAGAAAAAAGCAGAGCAATACTTCAACAAGGGAGTAAAGTCCAGAATCTTCAAGATAGGGGACTTGGTCCTAAAGGAGAGCAGAGTAACCACCAAAGAGGAAGGCAAGTTAAGGCGTCAATGGGAATGACCATACTTGGTAGTGGCTAACCACAGGTCAGGGTCCTACCACGTAAAGGACAATCAAGGCAGAGAATTACAACATCCCTGGAATGCAGAGTACTTGAAGAGATTTTACCCATGATAACGATTTATTTCTACTCTTGCATCGTTTTATTTTTCGATTCTTGCAATTCTTGATATTTGTGGATTATTTGTTGGAATTTCGTTATTGTTTTCTCCCATTACGAATAAAGTGCTCATTCTAGCTCCATGATATTCTTGAGGTGCCATGAAAAAAATGGCGCAGAAGTTAACAGACTGCGCCACCCTTAAACACCAATGCCGACCCTAAACGACTCATGGTGCCATGAAAAAAAGGCACGGAGGTCATAATGACCACGCCACTCTTAAACATCAATGCCAAGCCAAAGCAACTCGCGGTGCCATGAAACGAGGGCATGTAGGTCATCAAACCATACCACCCTCAAACATCAATGATGAGCCTAAACGACTTGTGGTACCATGAAACAAGAGCGTAGAGATCAGCAGACCACGCTAACTTTAAACACCAATGCCGAGCCAAAACGACTCCGGTGCCATGAAAAAAATGGCGCAGAGGTCAGCAGACCATGCCACCCTTAAACACCAATGCCGAGCTAGAATAACTCACGATGCCATAAAAAAAATGCGAAGTTTAACAGACCACGTCACCCTTAAACACCAATGCCGAGCCTAAACAATTTGTGGTGCCATGAAAAACTACGCGGAGTTCAATAGACCATGCCACCCTTAAACACTAATGTCAAGCCTAAACGACTAGTGGTGCCATGAAGCAAGAGCATGGAGGTCAACAGACCACGCCACCCTTAAACACCAACGTCTAGCCGAAGCGACTCATGGTGCCATAGAAAAAAGGCACATAGATCATCAGATCACGCCACCCTTATAAAAATGACATGGAGGTCAGCAAACCACGCTACCCTTAAATACTAATGTTGAGTTAAAGCAACTCATGGTGCCATAGAAAAAGGGTACGGAGGTTAGCAAACCACACCACCCTTGTAAGCAGGGCTATAAAGGCTAACTAAATGCACCACCCTTGTAAAAAAGGCGTGGAGGCTAACTAACCAAGCTGCCCTCCGAACTTAATGCGCGCAACAATAACAACAAGGGGAAAAAGAAAAGAAAGGGGAGCAAACTGCATCACCCAATGCCCGTCCAACGACAAAAAATGTAAGGAAAAACAAGGCAATCGATCATGAGACAGAAATCACAGACCAATTAATACATCCAAAGCTAAATGATTATAGTAAAAATTCAAAGGGATTTTTAGTCCCACTCCAACTCTAGCAGACCCAAGGTAAAGTCGTCTCTAACTTTCACCTCCCTAGCAAGACGAACTTCATCACGAAGGTGAAAAACTTCATCTTTTAGGATTTCTAGGTTGCCAGATAAAAAGCGGTCACACCATCAGCCTGCTCCAATGCTACCTCCATCTCCAACCTCTTGGCCTTCCACCTCTTAAATCCCGGCTTGGCATAAAAGCCAAACTTACGCCTCTCCCAAACTTCCTCCTTTAAATCAGCCCAATCTGCCATGATCCAAGCTGCTAAGTTGTCGATGCCTTGCAAAAGACAAACATCAAAATATAATAACTAGAAAATACACAAAACAAGTAAGGAAAAGGTGGGCCATAACCAATTAAACTTACCTAGAAAGAAAGGCCCTCAGTCGATCAACCATTTTGGCAATGGCTTTACCTTGAGTAGTGGCTAAGGAAGAGGACTCACCACCTCGAATCTCTTCAGGACCACGGCTACCGCCAAGCAAAAAGACTCCAGGAGGGGGCAAAACACCTAACTTAGCCCCTCGTCAAGGGAGCCACCAGAAACTCCCAATGGGCTAGCAACATTATTATAAGCAAGGTTTGCATTGGCCAAACAAACGCCTTAGCGCATGAGGCCGCCAAGGGGGATGCCTCCTTCCAAAAGAGACGAACCTGTAGCACCTCCAAAAGAGGAAAAGAAAGGGGAAGAAATGGAGAGGCGCTCACCGCTCACGTCAAAGGAGGGAGTCTCCCCCCAAGAGATGGTGGTCAGTAAGGAATGAGGAAAGGAGCTTCCCACCCCATCATTTTCATTAACTTCCTCTACAAGTGGAATTCTACCATCATCCTCGCCATCCTAACTATATGTGTTGCCTAGTAGGACAACCCTTTGACTCTACTCAGGGGCAGTATCTACCTCTCTGCCTAGTCTGGCATCCGCTTCCTTGTCAGGCCCACCAGCATTCACCTGGCAGGCAACTGCCCCCCCCCCCACAACAGCCTCCTCCACATTAGAATGAAAACTGAGAACAGTTGCAACATCAACACTCAACTCCCCCTCCCCCACTAGATTCTTGAACACATGGAACTTAAAGACAGGGCTGGACGCCAAGGTAGGCGCCTGGTGAGAAATTCCAAATTGAAATGTGGCAGCTAAGTCAGAGAGGGCTTGACTTACCAAACCCTCAACATCGCCAAGGCCTGGGGAAGTAGCACGTGCGGGCGAGATGTTGAGTGTGGAAGGTGGGGTACTGAACGAAGGAGTAGTACTCGGAAGAGCTGTTGACCTCCTTCCCAGAAGCTTTTTCTTTTTAGCAAGGGAGGAGGCATCTTTGGAGCGAATACGTTTCTTCAAGCTTGATCCAATGAAGGGGGCAACACCACATCCTTAGTCAAGAATAGACGACCTTTGAATGTGAACAATCAAGTGCTATCAAGAACCGGTCTATGTTAGTAGGAGTTAATAAGTATTCATTCCAAAGATCGTTTGGGTGGCCCTCTGCCTAGGCGCGAATTGTTTCAATTCAACCCAATTCCCTTTTGGAAAAGGGTTCTAGGGCTGCTAACAAGCCTTTCTCCTTAGGAATTTTGCCCCAATTGGCTCTAATGGGAAAATCCTGTTAATAAGTCTTTGAACTCAGGATACCCCAACCCTTACTAGAAATTTAAAAAAAAAAAAAAAATTCCCTATCCAATTCTTAGCATTCGAATGGCGGGTCTCGAATCGGGCTAGGGTTTGTCCTTTGTCTTTCTTTCGGAAGTTTAGAACGTTGCCCTTAATGGACGGTTGTAGATGGTAAAAATCTAAGAACTCCCTAGCAGTTAGATCGGAGTACGTACTCTTCCTAGTGGGCTCATGAGCCATGCAAAATACCATGCATGAGCAGAGAAGAGTCCTCCACACATAAGAATGGAGTTGGGCAGGGGCAATGCGAATAAGGTCCAAGACGTCGCATATGGGGTGACAGAATGAGAGCCTTAACTCATGTGTCAGAGCGCAAATAGTTAGGACAACTTTGCCACTAAAGCCTTCTTCATCCACGTAACCGCATTCAAGGATCTCCAGAAAAGCAGTGTACGAGATACCAGAATCCTCATGTCTTAAGATTGAACGACTTGAGAGAGGAACGCCACTCGTATCCTACAAAGGTTGGGACATCCAAGACATAGGAAGATTGTGCATCGGTGAGGCAGAAAGAAATGCCATGTTCAGCCATTGAAAAATCAAGAAAGTAGTAGGATGAGGAATAAAAAAATTACAAGAATTTGTGGGAAAAGAGAAGCCAGAAAAGAGAAGTGAATGAAAGGAAAGATGAGAGAAGAATGTAGTCTGCAAACTAAGTGGGGAATACGAGGGGACGACGACTCTAGCATCATGACCTGACAACAGGATGTAATGGAAGGGGAACAGTTGCACGTTACCTAGTAATCATCACCATGTCATGGACATTCAAAGTCCCATTTCCTTGTTCTTGAAAATTGAAAACGGTGGGAGGAAATGTTTAAATAGCTAGCGGGGTGGCCCATCATGTCCAATAAAGAAGCTAGCGGGCTGGTTAGAAGGCCCTAAGCTGGATTCATAGCCCAAAAAGTAAATTTTTAACTTTAGAATAAATCAGCACAATCATAAAAATGTATAAACTAATAATGAATTCCCTATACCTATGAGCAAAGGGAATTAGTGGGGTAACTGGAGGGTTCAATATTGGTCTAACCTCGAATACGGATGTTGATAATGGTTACGGCCCAAATTGTGGACTGGAGGCCCACGAAGGTCTGATACCCTTCTGATTAGCAAGATGGATAGGCGATAGTATAATAAGTGAGTAACTCCTATTTATTAGAGATAAGCTTCACGCCTATTTCGCCGTGAAGGTAACCAAGTCACAATGATGATCTTATACGGCTCTACACCTATGTATATGAGTACCAGGTAACTCTGAAACATGATCTGATCATATAGTACTACTTGAGTTATCATCCATAATTTTTTACTGACTTAAGCATCGAAGTGGCTGCAGGCATCCATGGCCATCCTTATTTAACTGCAGGCTAACGATTACGGCTCGGTGGTGGAACACGTCCTTTATAAGAGTATTCCTTTTTTTTTAATATATATTTCTGTTTATATTAATGATAGCTCTGTTCCATTTTATAGACCGAACAGATTAATATCTAAACTTTAAAATGAGATCTTAGTTGCACTAAATTACAAATGACAAATTACAAATAATTGGTACAAACAAGATAACTGGCGGAGGAGTAAATGGAACTACGTATTTACGATTTTTAATCTCCACTTAAGTGTGAATAAATGATGTAAGGAAATTACAATATATGGGAGTTCTATGAACTATAAGCTCTTAACATTTGTAATTTTTTTTAAGAATAAGATTTCTTCAAACTAAAAAGAAAATGAGAGAGGGGGCCATGTTCCTTGAGGAGATCAAGAAAATGATCATCGCGAAAAAGGCAATTTTGAATGCAAAACCGCGTAGAATTTGCATCATTACAACAAGAAGCCACGGTGGATACAGGCATGCATTCTAGTTGACAGCTCCCTACCTGGAGGGGAGGCGTATCAAGATAAAGTTGTTCAAATCCTTAGAATTAGAGATAAGAATTACTAACAGTGTCTATTCTGGCAATAGACAGAACATGATTCCGTACGTCTCTTTATAAAGATGGAGAAAAATAATCTGAGAAGCGTCGGTGTGAATTAAGTTTCATTTCATCATCCATCATGAAATTCATGTGTACGTATTTTATGGATTGATGGATTTCTGAGTCAGATTAACTTCAATTAGGTGCATCGATCAGATATAAATTAATTAGTTTAATTAAGAGCTGCAAATATTATTACTTCGATCGCAATCGAGTGTCATTTGTTCTTGTTTAAACTTTAAACGATGTTATTTATATTTTTCATATACCAGATAAAAAATGAAGTGACCGAAGTTCATGACGAAGGTTTCACTAACCCAATATTTCATAACGATAAATTTAAAACTTTCAAATTTTAATTTGTAAAAAGATAATATTTTTGTTTTAATCTTAAAACATAAAAGTCCATTTTGTGTTCCCCACAAAAGTGCATTGCATAATGCATTACCATGTCTGATCCCATATCTAATTGAACTTCGAATCCACCATGGATTAGCACTTCAATGAATTCTCGTCACTGGCATANAGTCATCACAGTACTGCAGGTCATGAGAAACTGCATGCAGCATGCTGATAAAAGCTAGAGATTGGCAACTGTTCCCAATTAAATCACGTACGCGGCTATTTGTTCATCAGACCGGACATATATGTTCCTAGAAGATCACCTTCCCGGCCTCCAGTTGTTTAATTAATGTACGTGTTCTTTGCTTGCAAACTATAGATCAACAAGAAACCCTAATTAATGTGAGAGTGCTTATGAAATCTTGAAGCGCGCCCAGCTATATTGAGCTTTTCCAACGAAAGAAAATGCAGCAGTCTGTGATCCCATATCTAATTGAACTTCGAATCCACCATGGATTAGCACTTCAATGAATTCTCGTCACTGGCATAGGGTGCTGCAATAAATTGCTTTGCAGACGAGAGAAGACTCGGATGATCAGTCATTCGTAGTGTCCCACCGCCTTCTTTCTTTTCTTTTTTAAATCAGGCTTCTCTTTTTCTCTCACAGTTTCCCCGACCTACCTTTTTTCGAATCTTAATTATTATTGATTAGACCCAGATGGCTGAGAGTTGAGAACTGTATCCGAAGAAGAAAAGAGGGAGGCGATGCCGGCCGTTTGTATGCATCCAGCTCAACAAACGGTGTCGTGTTTCTAGGTTTGCTTTGTTGTTATGCCCTAGATAGAAAGTGTTTTCACTTCCAAAAGTGAAACACGAGACAAAAGACAAACGTGAGTGCGGAAGAGGGGCTGAGATTGAAAGGTTACCATCATCTAGCGAAATGAACGGGTGAGATTGATTGAGATTAATCACCAACGCCAACACCATCCAGCTCACAAGTCTAATATAGTAAGGCGTTTTCACGTTGAGTTGAGCTGACGAGATAAAAGTTAAAAAGTTAAATAAAATATTATTAAAATATTATTTTTTAATATTTTAAAAAATTAAATTATTTATTATATTTTATATTAAATTTTTAAAAAATTATAATAATTAAATAATATAAATTAAAATAAAATTGGAATGCAAAATATCCCTAAATTCCCATCAATCCCATTGGCTCATTATACACTTAATGATCGTTTCCATCTCTCCATAAACAATATCTTTAAGCACTCTTTCTCCCTCTCAACTCTCTCTCTCTCTGTGGGTGAACCAGTAATATTAAGTTTGATCAGTGGCAGTGCTG
This sequence comes from Carya cathayensis, assembly GCA_011037825.1. Classification (NCBI taxonomy): domain Eukaryota; kingdom Viridiplantae; phylum Streptophyta; class Magnoliopsida; order Fagales; family Juglandaceae; genus Carya; species Carya cathayensis. Next base: position 342,181 of record QGSO01000239.1, read on the forward strand.
TAAACGAGGTGGTCATAAGAGGTCGTAGCTTTCATCGGGAAGGGAAGGGTCTCAGACTCTCAGTAAAACTTGCAGAAGCGCACGTTAACCCCGCCTGCAACGTTCTGTGAATCTTGACTACTCTCTCTCTCTCTCTCTCTCCATCCGCCTCTCCCCGGCTATGCGTGATATCTCACTCGGAAAGACCGAGATAGAGACTCGAGAGAGGGGGGGAGGAGGTACTGTTTATGCACAGGAAGAAAAATAAATACCCATTTCCAAGGGAGTCTGAATCGACCACCATTATTTTCTGGCTACAGTCTATTCTCTAAGATTTTCTGTAAAGAGACTGAAGTTAGCTTAAAACCCGGGAGTTCTCTTTTGGGAGACATGTTTTTATGACAAGTGTGCAAGACATAAATATGGGCTTTTAGTGAGATCACGAGAGACAACATGGAAGCAGGAGCTAGCAGTGGTGGCGCTTCTTGTATGATGGGCTTCAACACCGATATGACGATGTCTCTAATCAATTCTAATGTAGAGGCAAATAATAAGTCGTGTCTTTCTCTACCTTCGACCGACAATTCCTTCGGCCAAAGGGCCTCTGCTTTGATGCCGGAGGATGGTAATGGCAACCGCATGGAAATCAACAATAATTGTATGAAGGCTAAGATTGTGGCTCATAACAAACAAAGAAATACATGCTCCTTTCTATAATGAACGTTTCCTTGAAGATTTTGATGTGAAAGGCAAATGTCCCATTTTTTTTCCCTTGTGTATATTTTATTTTCTCAACCCTTTTTGTAACTTTTTTACTAGTTTGCATGGCCTTGTTTTCCTGATATTAGAGAAACACTAATGAGCGTAGGTTGGGGCTCCTCCTGAAGTGGTGGCTAAGTTAGAGGAGGACTATGCTAATTCTGAGGCTGCCATGGGTGGTAGGTTAGGAGCGGATTGCATCGGTCAAGACCCTGGACTGGACCAGTTTATGGAGGCCTATTGTGAGATGCTCACCAAGTATGAGCAAGAACTCTCTAAACCCTTCAAAGAGGCCATGCTTTTCTTCTCAAGGATCGAAAGCCAGCTCAAAGACCTAGCAGTTTCTTCGTCAGATTTTGGCGGTGACATTCTTAATTCTCACATCTCATTCATCTTCATTTGATGTTCCTCAAACACCATTAATTGCAACTTAAACTGTTTTGTAATGGATTGCATGAGTGCAGCGAAACGTACATGGTTATCACAGGGAGAGAGATACTTGTGTCGTGTGACCCTTCATGGAAAAGAAAGTCCAGCCGAATAATTTGAGTTTGATCAGACTATATAAAAGGAAATCACTTGTTTGGAGGCTAGAGAGGTACTAGATGGCTAGCCAGATCGTATCTGTGGATTTTGTTCTCGATCCTGTTTAGTTGTGTCTGGACTTGGATTTTCGTCAGCTTAATGCTAGTATTTGTATTTTTTGGCCCTANCCTCTTTTCCCTCGCCTCTTGGCCGCTTATGTCAATTGTCAAAAGGTGATGAATTCGAACTGCTAGTGTAATGGTTAGGAGCGGATTGCATCGGTCAAGACCCTGGACTGGACCAGTTTATGGAGGCCTATTGTGAGATGCTCACCAAGTATGAGCAAGAACTCTCTAAACCCTTCAAAGAGGCCATGCTTTTCTTCTCAAGGATCGAAAGCCAGCTCAAAGACCTAGCAGTTTCTTCGTCAGATTTTGGCGGTGACATTCTTAATTCTCACATCTCATTCATCTTCATTTGATGTTCCTCAAACACCATTAATTGCAACTTAAACTGTTTTGTAATGGATTGCATGAGTGCAGCGAAACGTACATGGTTATCACAGGGAGAGAGATACTTGTGTCGTGTGACCCTTCATGGAAAAGAAAGTCCAGCCGAATAATTTGAGTTTGATCAGACTATATAAAAGGAAATCACTTGTTTGGAGGCTAGAGAGGTACTAGATGGCTAGCCAGATCGTATCTGTGGATTTTGTTCTCGATCCTGTTTAGTTGTGTCTGGACTTGGATTTTCGTCAGCTTAATGCTAGTATTTGTATTTTTTGGCCCTAGGCATCTGAACTCCGAACCCTTCCAGCCTTTTAGGGTTTTTTTAAAATCTTGATATGTTAGAAGTTCAGGAACATATATTTTGAACAGGAAAAAAAAAGTTTTAGGCTGGAGAGGGAAAATGTCATTTGTTGCTCTCCATCCAATATGTGACTCTGAAGGGTAAGATATTATGAAACGGCAAAAAAAGAAAGAAAGAAAAGAAACGTTAGAGTCCTTTCCATGTAAAGACTGTTTGTATGATATTGAATACGTGTGGAAATTTCTTAGTTATAAGAGGTTGATGTTCGCATAAAGGTCCTACGCCATGGAAGAACAATGGAACCTCGTTTAATACATTAAAAAAATTTGGAAAAGCCTGGCAAGTTAAGGACTAATCATGATATAGTCTCCTCAGTTAGCGCATAAGGCGGGCTTGGCATTGCTTGGAGCAAAGAAAAAAGACATCAACTTAACTTTTTAAGAGCAATCACGATCTTGATCATCTGTATGAAGAAGACAATGGGCCTCCTAGAAAAAAATAATGTGTATGATAGCTCATTAAACTCGTACCTCATCGGTTGTTTTCAATAAATCTTTCTTATTAAAAAAGATATTCCATGTGGGATCATAATGATGTGTTTCAGGACTCAGAAACTTGTATCTTGTAGTAACTTTTCATATTCTTGCATGAATTGTACTAGCTATCCATTATTAATATTGTAGACTCATTGGACATATCTTGTAGGCCTTTTTAAACAATGCGTATGATTTGTTGAATTCCACATGGTATCATAATGAACAATTAATGTCTTTCAGCACTCAGAAACTCATGTCTCGGGATCACGTACTTGCAGGAATCTTGCTTCTATACTTGTTTTCCTCATTCATAGATGCTATTTTTTTAATGTATTATAGGTCTGACGAGTCTACCATGATAGATAGTAAAGGGTCTTCTTTTTATCGTCCACTAGCAGCTCTTGCTCTCAATTTAGCTTTCCATGCTTGTGTAAAATTTTAATTGGTTGAATATTCAATTTAGTAAAAGCAAGCTGTGTTTTGCCCAAAACGGATCCCTACCTATGTTCAGGTGGTATTGTGAATCTCATTCATGAAACTGTAATTTAAGGTATTTTGTTCATTAAATGTATTGAATCTTGCTTGCCTTTAGCTGTCAATTAAGATTAGCAAAACAATGTTGAAGTTTCCATCACTAGAGAGTATTGTCAATCAAGAAACTACAGTGTAGGATGCATGGGAATCTAATGGATCGAACAACATTAATTATATGAGGTCCTCCATGGAACACATTCGTTATTCTTCTATTGCCAAATGGTGCCTGGTTATTCTTCAGTGGTAAATGAGCTGTGTCAAACAGAACATGCTTTAATATTGAAAGTGCATTCGATTATTCAAAGTCTTAAAGACTACTGAACTCCTCTCACTCCGGCTACCTAGCTTAGAATTGGGCGGCTCTGACCTGCTTATGATGGATTGATCTACAAAACCTGATACAATCCTAGGATTGTTGGAAGAGTTAATTGAGATTGTGCTCATGGATGTCTTACTGGTTCCAAAGATTGGTATTTTAATTATATCACTAACCTTCTCACTGCAACGGTTCCAACTTTAATAGCCGATCCTGATATCACAAAATCCTTTTTATTTTAGATGGTGACTATTTGACATTATACAGAATTGGAATTCTTTGTTTTTTTTATTATTTAGGCCTTATAATCTTTTAGTAAATGATATATGTTTGAGAAAATATTCTATTACCATATAACACTTTCTCAGTTTTCTGAATAATATTTCACATACTTTATCATTCGATTATCAGTCTAACATATTTAATGTTAAATATGTGCAGGGAACCTTATTGAAGTCTGAAAAGAATATAGAAAGGCAGAATGTTCGAATTTTAACAATCCTTAAGTATAATAAACAACGTTTTCAATTAAATTCAATTAGAACACACTCTCTCTCTCTCTCTCTCTCTCTCTCTCTCTCTCTCTCTCTCTCTCTCTCTCTCTCTCTCCTGTATATGTGTAATAGTGAATATTCTTTCTTAGGATTAAAAAAGAACAAGAATCTACCACCTTAATTCTAGCTTTCAGAAATCTGTATAATAGAAGTCTCTTTTATTTCATATTTTAGTATTCTGATATTTTCAACTGACAACAAGGGGAAATTAATGACTAAAATGAATTTTTCTTATCGGTTTTTGGTATACTTAAAAATTGGCTATATGAGAAATTCTCTAAATATATATATATAGATAAAACGAGAACAGAAGATTCCCGATGTCTTCACTGATCTATCTTACTCGGTGCCATATGTGATTTTCAAGTGGCAGTTGTCTTCCTTAAACCTATAAGCATTTGATAGGAGTTAATAAAATCAGTTGTAATTTATGACCTTCAGATCCCTCTGTTGTTTGGTAATGGTATTTGTGAAACGAACCTTGAGAGTTTTCTTAAAGATTTACACGGTGATTAGGTAATCTTCTTAAATTTGGCTTTCTGTGATCTTGTAGGTCAAAATGGATCTTCTGAGGAAGAGGTCGATGCAAATGACAATGTCGTAGATCCTCAAGTTGAAGATCGGGAGCTGAAAGTTCAGCTTCTGCGCAAGTACAGTGGATATCTGGGCAGTCTCAAGCAAGAATTTCTGAAAAAGAAAAAAAATGGGAAATTGCCAAAGGAAGCTCGACAGCGGTTGTTGGAATGGTGGAGCAGACACTACAAGTGGCCATACCCATCGGTATCTATCATCAACATCCTTGTCGAGATACATTAGTTCTCTGAGCTTTAGGACTTTGATGTTGTTTACTTTTCATGAGCTGTTTTCCTTTAATCATATGAATTGTCTGAAATGGTGTTAGGTTTTTTATGATGTTTCGATAATGACGCCATGCATGCATGTGCATGGTAACATAGGATTGGTTTGTGACGAGTTACGTGGTAACTTCTGTACTATGGGTATTTCCTTCTTTGATACTGCAAGTTCATCATGCTTAATTATGCAGGAGTCACAGAAAGTGGCACTTGCAGAATCCACAGGTCTAGACTTGAAACAGATAAACAACTGGTTCATCAATCAGCGAAAACGCCATTGGAAGCCTTCAGAGGATATGCAATTTGTTGTAATGGATGCAACTCATCCCCAGTACTACTGTATCGACAATGTCATGTGCAATCCCTTTCCAATGGATTGCACAACTATGCTTCTATGATAATATTCTCCAGTCACTGTAATAATGCAAACTATTTTCAGAATCTAATATTTATATTGAAGCGCTTGACTATCTAGGAGTGATATCTGTGTGCATGTGCCAAACTTGACTTCATTATATTATCAGATTCAGGGTTGGCCAAATGTGGCATTGGTTTGCTTGATTTGACACAATTTGAGCAGATAGATGTTTAGAATGCATAAAGTATAGGTGCTCAGACTTGGTTTTTGGGCCCTTGTACCAGTTTAATTCCTTTTTGTCTGAAGTTTCTTGGCATGTAATGACTCCCGCGTGTAGCCATCTGGTGGCTGGCGAAGCATATGTGGTTTGACACCGTCAATCCCTTCTCTTACATCGGGAGGTAGGTCCCCCAGGCGGGAGGCCAGAGTGGATGGCAAAAGCTTGGACAGCCGACTGATTTTGGACGTTGAATTTGAGTGCGCGCATGCACTTTGGAATTGTGGTTGGTAATATAATTTTGAGCTTTAGATTTATAGTTATAGAACCTATACTACTATTAAAAAGTTTTTGGTAGCCATATGTCACTGCGACAGTTATTATTATTTATTTTTAATCAAAATGATTATTTTTTATTAAAATAAATATTGTGCTAAAATTATTTTAATATGAAATAGTTATTTTTGTATAAAATAAATGGTAATAACTATCCAATTTTCTTGTAGTGTGTTATATTTGATAGTGTCATATTTGTGGTAAGATCAAAAGGTATAGATATAATTATCTGAAAGTTACATAAATATTTTTGTTTATTGATGTATAGCTTTTGTATTCTTTTTTAAATGGGAACTATGTTTAGTATTGTCAGAAAAAATTTGAGAAAAAACATAAAAATGATATTTTTTTTTAAATGTACTTTTTTAACTTATTTCATCAAACAACTTTTAAGATTATTTAAACATTTTTTAAAATTTTTGACGCAATCACAAACAAGCTCTGATTGATGCAAGTGAAAAAGTGGGGAGATCATAAAGCTTTTATCGCTAGTGTTACATTATTTACCACTCCATAAATGTAGACGGAAGGTGGTTTTGCTATTATGTCCTTATTTATGGATTTATTACTCTGTGTGATGCAAATTGAAACTGATATAGGCTATTGGGACGTTAAGATTTTCTGTTAATTGTATTGAACTATCTTGAGAATGTAAATATACGTAAATATGGTCTAATAATAATAATAATAATAATAATAATAATAAAGCTTAATCTTCATTGGATTAGGACAATATTAGTTATTTTATTTACATTCACTTTTGTATTCTTAAAAAATATTTCATTTCAAGTTTTTGAATTTATTTTTATTTTGATTTTTGATCAAATTTTTGGCAAGATACTTGTTTATTTATGTATTTAATTTTCATGTACTAATTTAGATTTTCCTTTTTTAAAATTTTTTTATAATTTCAAATTCAAATTTTGAAACTATTTAAACTTGACTTGTGGGCTTCATAAAAGAATTTTGAATTTTATCATTAATTAATATTTTTTGAAGTTCTCTTTTTGTTTAATATCTTTTTCTCTGTCCCAATCTCAAATTTCTGTTGATAAAGTAACCATCATAATAATTTTAATTCTGCCTAGCATTAGTGTGTTTCACCTACCATGACCAGAGTAGCTTTTTAGTATCCCTTTATAATCTTTGTTTAGGGCAAAGGGATGAAGAAGAGGAAACAATGTGGGGTGCGCTTTTTCCGAGATCAATAAATTTTGAATATATTGAAGATGGTGTCTCAAGATCCACTGACTTGAGCTCTCTTCGATCTCTAAATTCTCAAAGGTTTGAAGTACTGCTTCATCCTTAGTGAGGCTACCAATAGAACTGATGATGGATTCATCAATCGGACAAAAAGCTTGGTGAGTGTAGTTGCAAAGTTGACTACAACAACGTACCTGGCATGATGAAAGTGGTTTACTCTAACTCTCACCCACGTCAGCCGATGGCGCCACTGAACAAATTGGCAGAACTGGGTTTTGTTGAATCAATGACGTGTATGTCCAAGTAAATCTAGATGTAGTCATGAGTTGTATAAGTGATGTGCACTCTTTTTAAAAAATAGTGAAATTCACCATTAAAAAAATTAAAATTTTTATATAAGTCTTACATGTATTGACTTTTTCAAAATGAGTGTGCATCATTTGTATATTTTGTGACTGCTAATATCATTTTTCTAGTTGAGATAAGCGACATGTTGTTTGTGATTGCTAAAAGGAGTTGTCATTCAAATCAATTTTTTTTAGCTAGAATCCATTCTTAGATTAGGGTAAGAATGTGAGATTTTGGACTAACTAATACACTAGAGGATTTGAAGGTTGAGTTATGCTACCCTACCTAGTGTAATAGCCCCAAAAATAAATAAATAAATAAAGTGGCTCAACCCATACATAATGGCCCAGCCTCCCCAACCATTTTCTTTCCTTTCTCCCCCTTCCCGTACATTCTCAATTCTTCCGATTATTATCCCCCCTTATCTCATTACCTCGTATATCTCCCCCCTCATCATATCATATATCTTTTTATTCCACTATTCTCTATCTCTCCCTACCCTCCCTCAATATCTTCTCTCTCTAACCAATGTCTCTCTCTCTCTCTCTCTCTCTCTCTCTCTCTAAACAGTAAATAAATTCTCTCTATATGTCTCTATCTCAGTAACCTCCTCTCATAGCCACTAGTTTTTGTTATTTCATCACCACGACAGTTTTAGGTAAACTCTCATCCTTGATAATTGGTTTATTTAAGTAATCTTGTAGATAAAGTTTGTAAATTTTGGAGTTGTGAATTGTTGAGAATATACCTAGTGTATTACGTTGTTAGGGTGTATGGAATATGAAGTTAATAGTCAACCGTTGGTGGTGGGTATTACCTATAATTAATCTAGGTTATGTCACTGTTTTATGGGTGAGTATAGACGTTATTTATGCTGGATTTTTCAGAAAATATAGGCACTTTACTTTCTGTCAAGAAGCTTAATTACAACCTAGAAATTTGGGAGTTTTTCCATTTTGAAGGATAATCTTTTAGAACAAGTTTAAACTCATGACAATTTAGGATTGTATAAAATTTTAGAGTTAAGTGAGATAATTTTTAGAGTTAAAGTTAATTGATTATAATGACCTTGAAATAGGTTCCGGTGACATTGGCAAAGGAATATCGTGACTATTTTAGGCATAAATCAAGGTAAGTGGCTCTTTAATGGGTTTTTTTTTTTTTTTTACAAAAAGAAATGATTGGTTTTTTTGGAATGGTGGACTTTGGTTTTATATTTCAAACTTGAGTAAACTTTAGAATTGTGCACATTCATATGCTATTTTTGGCTTAGCTTGTGGGATTTGTGCAAATTTTGTGATGATTGGAAGGGTTAAAAAGAATGTTATATGTTTTATCAAATTGAAGGTTAAAGGTGAGCATGCTATTTATTCTTGAGCCCATGATATAAATGTCTTTGTGACATATTCGATGTCTCTTGATATCTTTGTGGTATATTTGATGCCCCTCGCAGCATGATGTCTTCGTGGTATGATATCTTTATGATATATTGGTTATTTCCTATTATCATGTGGTCTTGAATATGATATTTGAGCTGAATATAAAAGTTGAGATGAAATTGTATTGCTCACTTTATTTGGTTGAGAACTCATTCACTCTCTTATAGTGAAGAAAATTGTCAACTCTCACACTCCTATTAAATTGCTACTTACTGAGCATGTGAGAGCTCACCACGTCATTTCATAAATTTTTTTCAGTATTGTAGAAAGTTCCTCCCTTTGAAGTAATAGCTATGGAACTAAAGATTCCAGAGGGGACTTGGTTGATCACTTGAGGTTGGAAGTTTTGTGGATGGATGGTTTTGTTACTTGGAGATGGTTTTGATTGTACAAAGAGTGTTCTTTTGGTCATATTTTAGTTATTTTACAGTTTCTGTTGGAGGATCTGTTTTGTAAATATTTGAGAATTTAATGGCTCTAATCGAACTTGTAAATGTGCTGGTAAGGATCATTGTATTATAGTTGTGAACACTTCGAAAGTTATGTATATGATACATGTTGTAAATAGGGAGAAAGTTTATAATAATATATATATATGGAACTCTGTCCGTTTATAGTTTTGGGTTTGGGGTGTTACAAAGGTGGTATCAGAGCTTAGGTCTATGATTCTATAGATACTTAGGAAAGAATGGTGATTTCAGTTGAAGAGTTGGTTAAATACACCATAGAGTCCAGACTTGATCCTCTTTATATTTTGGTTTGGATGCTAATAGACAGTGGTAGTTTGGTTGATTGTAGTCTAAAGTTGAGTGAAGGTTGATTGATTTTGATAAATGCTAGTATAGTATTGAGTATTGGACCAATTATTGTGCTCTTATTGATATAACTCATTTTGGTGATAAAATAGGTTAATATGCCGCTAAAGCACAAGTAGAGGTATGTGGTTGAAATTCTAGCCCCGGAATCTAATATAGAAGGGGATATATCCTTTGAGACTGAAACGGATGAAATTGATTATGTGGAGGATAGAATCTATTCTAGGATTTCACAAAGTACAAAAAGACATGAAAATCTGAAAGATGGTTGCTCTTTTGGTGAATCTAAGAGACACAACCCTCCTACCTTTTATGGGGAACCAGATCCTATGGCAGCTGAAAAATGGTTATTGAGGATGAATAAACTGTTAAGAGTGTTGAACTACACAGACACACAGAAGGTTCATGCAACTTTCACGTTTGAGGATGCTGCTTAGAAGTGGTGGTATAGTACATAATTACTATTAAAAGAAGAACTTGGCAAAGGCATCGCCATCACTTGGGATAATTCAAAGAAGCTTTCAATGAAAACTACTATCCTGAAATGATAAAGGATCGAAAGGAAAGTGAGTTTGTGAACTTAGTTCAAGGGCATATGACTATAGAGCAATATGCTGCTAAGTTTGCCAAACTCTCCCGTTTCGCCCCTCACTTGATTCCAAATGAAGGGAAAAGAGTTCGAAAATTTCAAAAGGCTTTGAATGATAGAATACGTCACCTCATACTAGCTTCAGGTGTTAACACATGTATCGAAACAATTAGTAGGGCAATGGCATTAGAGGAAGACTTTAGATTGAGAGATGCTTCCAATGCATACAAGAAGAGATACTTGCCACCTAGTGTCCAACCATAAAAGGACCAAGGGCAAGGTTTTAAAAGGAGAAATTTTAATGGGGGTGATCAAAAGGGACAGCCATCCCAGCAATTGACTGTAAGACCATATACACAATGTGGAAAATATCATGGAGGGCAACCATGCAATACTGAGATCAATTTATGTTATACTTGTAAGTAACCATGTCATTTTGCTCGGGAATGTCCGAATAATAAACCACCACAACTAGTTCGGAGGAATAACATTAATGTAGGGAAACAAGTTCAAGGGTAAGTATATGCTATGACAACACAAGATGCCCAAGCTACAGAGGAGGTGGTCACAGGTATACTCAAGTTATTTTCTGCAAATGCCAACATACTTTTTAATTCTGGATCAACTCATTCCTTTGTTTCTAGAGTGTTTGCTAAGAATTGTGATAGGGAACCAAAACCACTTGATTATGAGTTAGTAGTTTCAACTCCTACAGGTAGTGCTTTAATAACAAATCTTGTACTCAGCTCATACATGATTATTATTGAGGGTAAAGAATTGTTGGCAGACTTGATAGTCTTAGATATGCATGATTTTGATGTTATTTTAGGAATGGATTGGTTAGTTGCATATCATGCTACTATTAGTTGTTTTGAAAAGGAAGTGGTGTTTAAACCTCTTGGAGAGTCTGAGTTTAAATTTAAAGGATTATCCACCAAGTCTCCATTGCTTAGGAAGGGATGTTATGGGTTCCTGGCTAGCATAATAGATGTCCAAAAGGAAGAGTTGGAACTTGAGAATATACCTGTCGTTAGAGAGTTCCCTGAAGTATTTCCTAAGGATTTACCTGGATTACCCCCCGGATCGAGAGATGGACTTTTCTGTTGATCGTACTCTGAGTACCAACCCTATTTCTAAAGCACCTTATCGAATGGCACCAATGGAGTTAAATGAACTTACAGATCAATTGCAATAGTTATTAGATAAGGGGTTTATTCGTCCAAGTATATCACCCTGGGGAGCTCTAGTTTTGTTTGTAAAGAAAAATGATGGGAGTATGAGATTATGCATAGACTATCGTGAGTTAAATAAGGTTACTATAAGGAATAAATACCTCATTCCTCGCATTGATGATTTATTTGATCAACTACAAGGAGTTCAAGTATTTGCTAAGATTGACCTTCGTTCAGGATATCATCAGTTGAAGGTGAAAAAGGAAAATGTGCCAAAGACGGCTTTTAGGACTAGATATGGGCATTATGAATTTTTAGTTATGCCATTTGGGTTGACCAATGCCCCAGCTGCTTTCATGGATTTAATTAATAGAGTTTTTCGAGAGTATCTAGATCAATTTGTAATTGTCTTTATTAATGATATTTTGGTCTATTCTAAGAGTCGGGAGGAACATGAAGGGCATTTAAGGGTGGTACTACAAATTTTGAAGGAAAGACAATTGTATGCCAAATTAAAGAAATGTGAGTTTTGGTTAGGTCAAGTCGGTTTCCTAGGACATGTGGTATCCAAAGATGGAATTATGGTAGACCCTAGTAAGATTGAGGCTGTGACTTCGTGGACTAGGCCTACTAATGTGAGTGAAGTTCGCAGTTTCTTAGGTTTGGCGGGTTATTATAGGAGATTTGTTGATGGCTTTTCTTGTATAGTAGTGCCATTGACTTGACTAACTAGGAGAGATGTGAAGTTCATGTGGAATGATGAATGCGAGAGTAGCTTCCAAGAACTTAAGCATAAGTTAGTTACTGCCCCGGTGTTAACCATACCCTTAGATTCTGGAAATTTTGTTATTTATAGTGATGCCTCATATAAAGGATTAGGTTGTGTGTTGATGCAACAAGGAAGAGTGATTGCATATGCTTCCCAGCAGTTGAAGGTTTATGAATTAAATTATCCTACTCATGATTTAGAGCTAGCTGCTATAGTATTTTCATTGAAGATTTAGAGGCATTATTTATATGGTGAAAAGTGTGAGATTTACACTGATCACAAAAGTTTGAAATATCTGTTTACTCAAAAAGAATTAAATATAAGGCAACAGAGGTGGTTAAAGTTAATTAAGGATTATGATTGTACGATCAACTACCACCCTAGTAAGGCAAATGTAGTGGTAGACGCACTCAGCAAAAAATCCTTTAGTGCTGTTGCTGCTTTAGTGACCACTCAGAGGCAAATCATGTTGGACTTAGAGAGGTATGAGATTGAGATTTTGGTTGAGAATTATAGATCTTATCTAGCCAAATTAAGTGTACAACCTACTTTGATTGAGAAAATTAAAGAGAGTCAAGGCAATGATGCAAAATTTCTAAAGATCATAGAAGAAGTATAAAGTGGAAAGAAATCTGAATTCAACATGTCAGATGATGGTATTTTGAGATTTAGAGATAGATGGTGTGTGCCAAATGATCCAGAAATAAAAAGATAAATTTTAGAAGAGGCCCATAATTCTCATTGTACCATACACCCAGTGAGTACAAAAATGTACAAGGATATTCGGGGCACATATTGGTGGAATAACATGAAACGAGAAATAGCCAGATTTGTAAAACAATGTTTAATATGTCAACAAGTGAAAGTGGAACAACAACGACCTTGGGGTTTATTGCAACCACTTCCTATTCCAGAATGGAAGTAGGAACATATAATTATGAATTTTGTGACAGGGTTATCGAGGTCAAATAAAGGACAAGATGCAATTTGGGTAGTGGTGGATAGACTGACAAAATCAGCGCATTTTCTTCCAATCAAGGTGAACTATCATCTTGACAAGTTTGCACAAATTTATATAGGAGAGATTGTAAGGTTACACGGTGTGCCAGTAACCATCGTTTCAGATAGAGACCCACGTTTTACCTCACAATTTTGGAGTAAATTGCAACGAGCCTTAGGTACAAGATTAACTTTTAGTACAGCATTCCACCCTCAAACAGATGGACAATCTAAGAGAACGATCCAAATCTTGGAGGATATGTTAAGAGCTTGTGTGATAGATTTCAAAGGTAGTTGGACTGAACATTTACCTTTAGTGGAGTTCGCTTATAATAACAGTTACCAGGCGAATATTGGTATGGCGCCTTATGAGGCTCTTTATGGGAGGAAATGTAGATCTCCTCTTTGTTGGGACAAAGTTGGTGAAAGAAAAATTTTAGGGCATGAGATTATAGAGTAGACTTGTGGAAAGATAAGTTTAATTCAGAACCGGTTGCAAACGACTCAGAGTAAACAAAAGAGTTATGCAGACAGACGTAGGAAAAGTTTTAAGGTTGGAGATAAAGTATTTCTAAGAGTTGCACCAATGAAGGGTATTATGAGATGTGGTAAGCAAGGAAAGTTGAGTCCTCGTTATGTAGGACCATTTTATATTTTGGGAAAAGTCGGTCCAATAGTTTATCAAGTTGCATTACCTCCTACATTTTCTAGAATACACAACGTTTTCATATCTCCATGCCAAGGAAATATGTATCCAATCCATCACACATATTGCAATATGAACTATTGGAAATTCAAGAAGATTTGTCATATGAAGAAACCCCAATTCAAATTATGGATTCCAAAGAGCAAGTGTTACGCTCCAAAACAATAAGATTTGTAAAAGTTCTTTGGAAAAATCAAACTTTGCAAGAAGCATCATGGGAACAATAGGATGAAATGCAAGTGAAATATCCTTAGTTATTTTCTAGGGATGATATATCAAATTTCGAGGACGAAATTTCATGAATGAGGGAAGATTGTCATAGCCCTGGAAAAAAAAAAAAAGTGTCCCAGCCCATGTATAATGGCCCAGCCTCCCCAACCATTTTCTTTCCTTTTCTCCCCCTTCCCATACCTTCTCAATTCTTCCTGTAATTATCCCCCCTTATCTCATTACCTCATACATCCCCCCCTCATCATATCATCTCTCTCTTTATTCCACCGATGCTCTATCTCTGCCTACCCTCCAAATCTTACTCTTCCTCTTCAATTCACAAACACAAACCCTCAATCTCTTCTCTCTCTAACCAATGACTCTCTTTCTCTTGAACCACCATATCTATATCTCAAATTCTCTCTCTCTCACTCTATCTCTCTATATATATATATCAATAATTCCCCCCATCGTATACACACACACACACACACACACACACACACACACACACACATATATATATATATATATATATATATATATATATATATATATATCTTTTCTCTCTCTCTCTCTCTCTCTAAACAGTAAATAAATTCTCTCTATATGTTTTTATCTCAGTAAACTCCTCTCACAGCTACTAGTTTTTGTTGTTTCATCACCACCAACGACATTTCTAGGTAAACTCTCATCCTTGATAATTGGTTTATTTAAATAATCTTATAGATAAAGTTTTGTAAATTTTGGAGTTGTGAATTATTGAGAATATACCTAGTGTATTACATTGTTAGGGTGTATGGAATATGAAATTAATATTCAACCATTGGTGGTGGGTATTACCTATTATTAATCTAGGTTATGTCATTGTTTTATGGGTGAGTATAGACGTTATTTATGTTGGGTTATTCAGAAAATATAGGCACTTTACTTTCTATCCAGAAGCTTAATTACAACCTAGAAATTTGGGAGTTTTTCCATTTTGAAGGATAATATTTTAGAACAAGTTTAAACTCATGATGATTGAGGATTGAAGAAAATTTTAGAGTTAAGTGAGATAATTTTTAGAGTTGAAGTTGATTGATTATAATGACCTTGAAATAGGTTCCGAGTGACGTTGGCAAAGGAATATCGTGACTATATTAGGCATAAATCAAGATAAGCGGCTCTTTAATGGGGTTTTTTTTTTACAAAAAGAAATGATTGGTTTGTTTAGAATGGTGCACTTTGGTTTTATATTTTAAACTTAAGTAAACTTTAGAATTGTGAACATTCATATGCTATTTTTGGCTTGGCTTGTGGGATTTGTGCAAATTTTGTGATGATTGGAAAGGTTAAAAAAAATGTTATATGTTTTATCAAATTGAAGGTTAAAGGTGAGCATGCTATTTATTCTTGAGTCCATGATATAAATATCTTTGTGACATATTCGATGTCCCTTGATATCTTTGTGGTATATTTGATGCCCCTTGCGGCATAATGTCTTCATGGCATGATATCTTTGTGGTATATTGGTTATTTCCTATTATCATGTGGCTTTAAATATGTTATTTGGCTGAATATAAAAGTTGAGATGAAATTGTATTGTTCACTTTATTTGGTTGGGAACTCATTCACTCTCTTATAGTGAAAAAAATTGTCAACTCCCACACCCCCATTAAATTGCTACTTACTGAGCATTTGACACCTGACCACTTCATTTCATAAATTTTTTTCAGTATTGCTGAAAGTTCCTCCCTTTGAAGTGATAACTGTGGAACTAAAAAGTTTTGAGGGGATTTGGTTGATCACTTGACGTTGGAAGTTTTGTGGATAATTGGTTTTGTTACTTGGAGATGGTTTTGATTGTACAAAGAGTGTTCTTTTGGTCATACTTAAGTTATTTTACAGTTTTTGTTAGAGGATCTATTTTGTAAATATTTGAAAATTTAATGGCTCTTTCGAACTTGGAAATGTGCTGGTAAGGATCATTGTATTATAGTTGTGAACACTTTGAAAGTTATGTATATGATACATGTTGTAAATAGGGAGAAAGTTATAATAATATAAATGGAAGTCTATCCGTTTATAGTTTTGGGTTTGGGGCGTTACACCCAGCCTCCTCCCTTTTATCTACACCACACAAAATTGCTTACATTTATTTTTTTCCTTAACTTATTCAAATTTGCCCTCCCCTACCCCCCCTCCCCACTTTCCCCATTTGTCCTACTCGTCCCCAGCCCCTGTGTTCCCCTCACCATGTCACCACCCTCCCCCCTTGTCCTCACCCCCGGCATTCTCCCCCCACTGAGTCCCCACCCCCTACATTCCCCCTTCCTCCCCACCCTGCATTTCTCGCCCCTTCCCCTATGTCGGACGGAAGCACCCTGCATTCTCCCTTTGATTTTCCTTCTCTCTTGCATTCAGTCAAAAGCTCCCTTGCTTGTGCCAATCCATGCGAACTCCTCCCCCTCTGGTAAGTTTGATGTGCTGTGCATTTTTCTCAAAAAATATTCCTTCTCACAAATTGAAATTTCAATATCAATTTAGCATTACACTTATGGTCAAATGATCAATTTACAACTAAGAGTAACACCATACATCTATAGTCTGAACCAACCATAGATCATTACAATAGATAAGACCCAGTATAGGCACAATAATATACGCGCACATCTATTCTCTACAATCTGATTTTGAAGTTTGCCCTCTTGCTTGTGAAGCTCAATCTCTCTCTATTAGTTTATCTTTTTTGTTTTTGAGCTTCATACTCACATAACAATACATCAACTTCCCTCTTCCGAACTGCATTCTCTTTTCTCAGCATGTTCACCTCTATCAATTGAAGTATATCTGCATATATGAAAAGTTGATATCTTGCTTCTCCTCGCATTAAGGTCAAGAATTTCATAGTTAAATATGACACATTCAAATGCAATTAAAAAAGCACGAAAATATGACAAATTAAATTTACCATGTTATACATTGGATAAGTATAAAATTTCTTTCTAGTATTTTTGTTAGTTTGAGAGGTGTTTAATGGCAGAAAATTACCATTTTGAGACACCTCATCTTTTAGACTATAGTTAATAAGCAGGTAAGTGTTTGTATAGACACACAAACACACACATATATGTTTGAGGATGTCACTGCCTCCAAAATTACCTTCTCCTTCATGAAACTTGTAAGATGAGATTGGGGTGGCATTCTTTGGACTAAGTCATTCTTCAAAGGTTTTATTACTCACAAAGTCAAAAATCCTAGTTGTTTACTTATCCAAACACATAAACACAATAAATCACAAACCACATAAGTTTTATTGATCATAACATTAAAAAAACAACAAAAAATAATGCGTTGCCAAACACTTATTTTCATATCAAATCATAAAATCAATGTTCAAACAACCTACAAAAATCAGGCATAATCCTAACAAATCGTACTACCACTGCCTAAATAAATAGTAAAATAAAAATAAGAGTAAATTTAGGGTAACCAATGGAAGCATGCTTACCGGCTTTGAAGGAAGACACACGAGAGGGAGAGGGGCCGGATTTGCACAGTGGGAGAGCGGTGCATGGAGGAGGAGATTCCCACAGAGGAGAAGTAGCCCATGGTGGAACAGATTCAGGATGGGGGAGAGGAGATCTAGGAGATCAAAGGGGTGTACAGGAAAATTTTGGGGGTGGGGGGGGGGGGGAATTCGAAGAAAGCGAAGATCCAGGAGAAAGATGAGATCGGGGAGGGGGGTACAGGAAATAGGGAGAAGAGAAGAGTGTACGGGAAATTGGGGGGAATTCAAAAAGAAAGATGAAAGAAATAGGAGAAAAAAAAATAATACGTCAGATCTTCGTGTGGTGTAGACAAAATAGGGAGAGGCTAAGTAGATTTATTCTTTGAAGGTTTAAACACTCACTCAAGCATAGTACAACTTTAGGGCCCCTCACTTATATTTGGGCACATGCATGTTCGCTGCTTGTGTCGCCTCCATCGTCTTAATTTCTGTGATTCAGTCATTAATCTTTTTTTTTTTTAGAAAATGTTAATATAACAATATCCATCAATTTTGAACTTGTTATTTTATATAAAATAAAAATTCTATACATCACACTCTCATCCTACTTTTATCTCACTATATAAGATGTGACACATTTATCATCATTAAATGATCATTTATTAGATAATTATTTATCATCCAATAATGATAAATGTGTTATAACTTATATAGTTAGATGAAAGTGAGATGAAAGTGTAGTATATAATATTACTTTATAAAAAAATAATTGATATAATTGTTAATGAATAGTAACACATAGTAGGGTGATAGCATATACCATAACTCTCTTTATAATCATGGCCTTCGCTATTTTTTTTTGGCACCTTCTAAGTTGTTAGGCATTGCGGATTTCTAGCTTAATGTCTCATTAGGAAACCACAAACTTAGGGTGGCAATTCGTGTTTGTGAGTTGTGTTCGTATTGTGTCAAGTTATGGACATTCGACTATATGAGTCAATTCAAATTCAATCCGTTAAACTAAACGTATAAAAGTCTCAAACCCTAATCTGACTCATTTAAATAATAGGTTGTATCGGATCATCCATCTTGACCTATCATAATTAATTAAAAATAGGTCAATACAACGTGAGTCATTTTAACTCGTTTCATGTAAATGAATTGAATTAACACACATAATTCATTTGACTTGATTAAAATAATTTCACATTGAAGTTAAAATTTGTATTTATTAGTAGTCACAATATCTAAAAATACAATAAGACTACCTACTAACAAAAAATATCAATATTTTTCAAATTTTAACCTATATTAAAACTAATATTACAAATCCTACCATACCAAATATGAGTATAGGTCCATAATTACTATTAAAACATAAGCATATTAAGAAATACAAATATTACAACCAAACGATAATACAATTTTAATTTTGAAATAAAATCTAAACAGGTTATTACAGGTTGATTTCGAGTTAAGCTGGTTTGTAATAACTCAAGCCCACCAAAAGCCCAGTCCAACCCTCTCTTTTTTTCTTTTCTCCCCTCACCCTCACCCCCTATCCTTCCTTGTCATAACTCCCACCTTCTCCAATTCTCTCTCATGAGAAACCCCCTATTCTCTGCTCTCTCTTGCACACCCCCTCACTCATCTCGTCTCTCTCTTTACCCTCCTCAAACTCACTCTCTCACACCTCTCTCTTTCTCTGATTCTTTTTCTCAACTAACCCCCCACCTTCTCTCTTTCTCTCTCTCAATCCCTCCCACGTGTATATATGTATATATTGTTTTTCTCTCTCTGTAACCTCCAACTACTGCCACTGCTCATTGTTAGTTGACATAAAATTGTATTGTTCATATTATTTCATTGGAAATGTATTCACTTTCTTATAGTCAAGAAAATTGCCAACTCCAACATCCCCATTAAATTGCTACTTATGAAGTACGCGGCAACTATCCACTTCATTTCATATATTTTTCAGAGTTGTAGAAAGTTCATACCATTAAAGTGATAACTTTTGAGCCAAAGATTACAGAGTGGAATTGGTTCAGTCGCTTGAGGTTGGAAGTTTTGGGGATTGATAGTTTTGTTATGTGAAGATGGTTTTGATTGTACAGAGAATTCTCTTATGGTTACATTTTAGTTATTTCACAATTTTTGTTAGAGTATATGTATTGTAATTATTTAGAATTTAATAACTCTAGTCAAACTTGTGAATGTATCTTTGAGAGTCATTGTATTATAGTTGATAGTTGTGATTAGTTTAGAGGTTGCATATTTGAAATATATTTGTAAATAGGAAGAAAGTATTAAAGATCATTTATGGTTGTATATTTGAAAATATATAGGCGATACTCTGTCCATTTATGGTTTTAGGTTTGGGGTATTACAGGTTGACCTGTTATTGACTAATTTATTAATTGTATCTTGACAGGTAAATCCATTTTGACTCGAACTCATTTGTATCAAACCCAAACCCACTAATTTTGTGTCATGTTTGTATTGGTTGGTTCATGAGTCGCGTCACATATTGTAACAGCCTCCTAGAACTTCAATGATGAAATTTTTATAGACTTTAGGAAACTCATGAAAACTTCATAAATTTTAGTCTGTCAATATAGTCAGTGTTATCACTCTCTATAGTATCAGAAATGCGATTTTAATTATTCGAGATAGTTAGAAGTGTCAGAATGTGTAATAGTCTGCGCCATTACACTCAGTTGATTATTTAAGATTTTATGGTGTAATAACTCATTTTTATATTTTCGAACGAAATGCATGTTCGAAATTGTGAATTTATTTTTAGGGGCACTTTGGAGTTGAATTTCAGTAAACGATTTTCACTGTAAGTTTATATGAATATTTAGAAATTTTCAGTACTAAGTTTATTATTCTTTTTTTAGAGTGAATAGTAACGTCAATAAGTGCACCAAGTGCAATGTTTTCAAAATTACAGTGTGAAATGTCCAAATTAGGTTAGAGAAGTTTTATTTTGACACTTGGCAAGATCTTAACCACACATGATTAATAGTATTAGACACTTGGCACCATAAATAACATTGATGGATTTGAAGGAATCAAGATGTAAAATCAGGCCATCTAAGTAAAAACCATATTCCATCTGACTAATCAAATTATGCCAAACCAAAGATGATTTATACCCTAATAAAACCCTATATGGATGGAATTCGATTGAGAATCCAAAAGCATGGTTAAAACTGAAATCCTAAATAGTTTTATCCAAATTCTAAAGTTGACATCAAAATCCTAACTGAATCAATTTCTAGCATTGTGTTTAATCGCTTGATTAAGTTACTTTCACATGCTATTAATCTTTTAAATTTATATTAGAATATCATTATCCAACCTTTTAAGTTTAGATATAAGATTGGACTAAGAGACATTAGATTTGGGCTTGATAGCAACCCAAACCCTCTTAAAACCCTAAATTGAAGCTCATTTGGTTTAGACCATTAAGGCCCACGAATTTGGCCTGATTAGCATTGCTTTTTGGCTAATTTTTGCACCCCCACTTGGTTGACCAGATCTTTCAAAAAGGGGCCTAGAAGATTCTAGAAAGGATAAGCCAGAGGGGGCACCTCACTATTCAACTCAACACTCCACCTTGAGGAAATATCTTGGGATAGTTTTGTCCACTTTTTTTGGGTTGTCAAGAGCAACACTCAATCTCAGCACACTCTTCATCCCTCACTTATTCAAAAATTCGTCCAGCCCATTTCATAATCACCCCATTTCTTTTTCCCACATTCCTTAGAAAGAAAACCAAAAACTCTCTTGAACAGCTTTTTGGAGTTCTTTTGTAGGCTCTTTTCAAAGCTTGTGTAAGTGTTTTCTCATAAAGTTTCATTCATAAAAGTTGTTTCTTTTTTAATCTAATTTACATGGATGCCTTATTTGTTAAATTTTAAAATCGTTTGATTAGTCAAATGTTATTTAAACCTTAGAAATGTAATTCTGGGTGATAAATTGGAGGGTATGTTATATTTTGGAGTTTTTGACCAAACATATGGATAGATCTTGGTCCAACATTTTTATGGAGTACTTTTAACATGTGTATCTGATTATTGGTTGAGGATTTTTTTTATGATTAAAGGTTTTGAAGAAATATTTTCTTAGATCTAGAAACTTAGAAATTGGAAGAGGAAAAACAGTTTTTGTTTTGATAAAGTTTAAATCTTTTGTGGTCTAAACCTATTCCAATGGCTTTGATAATTTTATTGGAGGACCCTAAGCCTCTTATATACGTGTTAGAGTATTATTTTGAAGATATTTGATGTTAGAATCAAAGGTATGAATTTTTATGCAAGGAGATATTCGGATAGGCCAAAGTGTTGATGTTCTTGGCTAAATTTATGTTTTGGTTGATTTTTAACCATGTGATCTTGAAATTGAAGCTCAGATCTATTTTAGGACACCTTTATAAACCATGTATGTTTTGATTTAAAGATCAAATATTTATAAGTCATGGATTAAAAGTTTGATCAAAACAAGTTAGAAACAAAAATCTCTTTTTAGAACTTAGAAAGAAACCAAAAATTTCAAAGAATTGTTTTAGTGATTTTGATGACTTTTATTTGATGATTCAAAACATGATTATTGTTAAAAATATATTATAAATATGTTAGAAGAAAGATTTAGATTTTTGAAGTTCTTGGAGATGCTTGGAAATAGATCAAATCATTTGATTCAATGGTTTACCTTTTTAATTAAAAAGTTTGAATCATTTTTCTAAAAGTTTGGTAGTGATGATTAGCATATTTTTAGTAGGTGTTTTAAGTATGTTTTAAACCTTAGGATATGAAGATCTTTATTGCAAAAATTTGGTTTGATCATAAGTTTCGAAATTTGAAGAATTGCAACAAAAACCAAAGAAAAAGCATATGCAAGTTTCGGCCTCTATAGAGTTTTTATGGTTGTGTTTAGTTTTAATTTTTTTTTATTTGATATTTGAGTTTTGAACAAAATTTACATGAGGTATGTAAATTTTAGAGTTAGAATGCAAAATCCTTAATTTATGAGTAAAATAGTCATTCTCCACATGTAGAGGGTAAAATGGTAGTATTTGTTCTACGGTAGTATTTTTTCATATTTTTAATTGTTAGTGATTAATTTCTAACATTTAGAAATCACTATTTTCAGTTCCACATGATCGCGCTTGAAATTGCTTAGAAAATGTAAAGACTGAAGTAAGTTAGCTTTTAACTTACTATAAATTTATTGTGAATGAGTGATAAGTAAAGAAATTATAGTGTATGTATGTATGTTATCATATATGTCATGCCATGCCAAGTTATCACATATTTGTCTGTTGCACAGAATTTATTCTGTCACGAGTTATTCATCTATTATACAAAATATTCTGTCACATATTGCTATACATTACAAGTATGTCATGTTAAGTATACCATCTATTACATGTATTTCATATCATGTAATATTTACTATTGCAAGTATGTTATGTTAAATATGTTGTCTGTTATATGTTTATGTCATATTATGAAATGTTTCTATCTCAAGCTAGTCATATCTTTCGAGTTATGTTCTAGTCAGGTTATGTTACGTCAGGGCTTTTGTCATTTCGTATTCCAGTCACGTTTCATCTCGAGTACAGTTTGTGTATTTTGAGAACAGTCAAGTCAAGTTATTCATATTAATTACGACCCTAAGTGTTAGGATGTGGTAATATCCTAATGAAACTTCTTTGTTTACGCTAAAGTATCTAAATAGGTGTGAAATTTTCTGAGTTGAAAAAATACTATTAGCAAATAGCGGGTGGAGACCTAACTAGCTGGTTACTAGAGTGCACCAGGCACTAACGTCGATGAAACCACATTTCATTTCAACAATTCATGAAGCCACAACAATTGTGAAGTATGAAGTATGGGGTCACAACAATTGTGGCTCATACACTATGTGAGACACAACAATTGTGACAAGTAGAATACATAGGGCCAGACTGACTGTGGAATATGTATTAACGCACTCACAACTAGTTCAGATACCTATATTGTGATGTAGTAATCGACAATAACACATGACTCTAGGGGACCCATGTAGCACCCAAGAAGTTGAGTTTAAGTAGTTAAAGAAATAAGATTTCAAGTTCATGTTAAGTTAAGTTTTAGATCAAATTCATGTTAAATCAAGTTTTAAATTAAGTTCATGCCAAGTCAAGTCTCAGTTTTAGTCCAATTCAATTTAAGTAAGTCAAATTCAGTCCACATTTTAGTTTAAGTTATGTCAGTTATGTTATGTTGTATGTCAATTTATGTTATGATTGCTTATGAATTTGATCATGCATTTATATTTTTACTGTCATGCATTCATCATTAACCTGTGTGGACGTTTTTTGTTAACTTGTTGAGATTTGTAATCAAATCTTACTGTGGTAGTCCTAAATATCATTCACTCCGAATGGTTGATCTTGTTATAAGACCTGAAGGAGAATTAGGATCTGACCAACTAGACATAATTGACTGAGCGACGATGTGACGTCAATGTTAATATAGTAGTTAACTTAAATTAATACTTGTACGATGGAATTGCATCTCCAGTACTCTTTTGGGTCATAGCCATTTTGCAGTAGTGTTGTGATCTTAGTTGTTCAATATGTCTTTTATGTATGAAATATGTTTTAAGCATTTGAGATATTTTCAGTTTGGTGCATAGTATTATTAAAGAAAAAAATTATCCATTGCGAATATTGCATAATCTTAGATGCATGTTAAGAACATTGCATCTTATATGTCATGAAGGGGGGCGGGTAACCTTGTGTTGCATGTCTCGACGTTTCAAATGTCCATCTAATCCCAAACGGAATTTGGGGATGTCACACATATTGCCACCCCTACTGACAAACCATCTCATCTCATTTAAAAAAATTTCATTATTTACTTCCCAAATATCACTTAAATACAATTTTTTTTTAATTTTTAATTTATGACTTTTTCATCTAATCATTACAATTTTTTTAAACTTCCAAACAAAACACAAAAAAATCTACTTTATCAAATTATAAAACAAAAATAATATTATAATAATATTTTAACTTTATAATATTCTTATTTAACTTTTTCTCTCTCATTTTTCAAAATGCAATAAAACATCTTAATTCAAATTATTTCACTACTATTTACAAAATATTTCACTACCATTCACAAATTATTTCATTGTCATTCATAGATTTCTCATCTCATAACCTCAGATGAGACACAAAAATATCATATGATCTCATTGCATCTCATCCCATCTTATTCACAAATATAATTTAAATACAAAATTTTCAAACTAATTATTACAACTTTTTCAAACTAATCATTACATTTTTTTTCAAACTTTTCAATTAAAAATAAAAAATAATTTCAACATTTTCAAATTTTCAAATAAAAATAAATTATAAAACTATATTATTACAATATTTTAATTATATAATATTTTTTATTCAATTTTTTCTCTATCATTTTCCAAAACTAAAAAATTACTCAACTTAAATTATCTTACTACTATTTACAAACTATCTTACTACTATTTATAAAATTTTCATCTAATCTGAATTCTCAAACCTCTCTTAGACTTTCAACTTTTAACGAATTAATATCTAGACTTCAAAAAAATTGCAATTAGGTATTGACACGCGCCATGGTACATACATAATGTGACAATCCTCCATTTAAAGTTTCTAAGTGGAGATTGACAGTACATGTACTTAATTGCTAGTTTTTAAAGTTAATTTATTAATTTTGCAAAACTCAAGGGCCCAAATCTCAATTTGTAAAAACCTAGAACTCAATGTGTTAATTTAATAAGTAACCATAAATTCTTTGTAAAACCAGGCTAATCCAAGAGGGGGGATGACCTCTTGATTCTTTTGCCCACATGATTTTCCTATTTGCCTTTCTAAAATAAATATTAATCTTTATTACCTAGCTAGTTGGATTCAACCATATATTACTTCCATTTTTATACTCCACATAGCACGGCAGGACAAGGTCTCAATTGTCAACTCAACGGGGTCCTAAGCTTTAAGCTTTTGCAAAGGGTATAACTTTAATTATTCAACTTTTTAGATGCATGAATTAATGATGTTGAACGACGTTGATTTTTTTACTCATGAAAATTCTTACTATATATATTTTTTTATATAAGAGGTGAGAGTTTTGAACTCAGATTTTATATTTAAGGAATTAGATTATATGTCATCAGACTGTTAAACTCTTGATTTAATGAAATATATTAATGAAGTATTGATAAGGCTGTATTTGATGGAACGTTAGACTTTTAACCATTTCTTTTTCTTTTTGATCTTTTTTCTCGCTCGATCAGCGTACTTATATATTTTAATTATATTTTTCTTTTTATTAAATCACCACACTAATATTCTAAATAACTAAAGAGTTAGGTGCTAAAAATGTCTACAACCTCCTCTCCTATGCTCAGCGAACAAGAAATATATTAATATAGAAAGTATTATAATAAATAAATCCCGTTGTTGTTGCAATTTGTTGGATGTCATACAATTGATGTTTTATTTTTTCACATTAAATTTGGAACAAGTTTGGTATTTGAATGATGAGTAGGTCAATTTAAGTTTTTACATGTGTACTGGTTCAATACAAGTCAGCTTGACTCGTGAATATAAAATAGACTACTAGGTACTAGGTCCTATATAGATATATATTTTATATAAGGGTGGCGGGTATTGAATTCAAATTTTTCATTTAAAAAATCAGATCATATGTCATCAGGCCATCAAATTCTTAATAGGTCTTATATGTATGATTAGACATTAAATACGATGACTAATTTTGACTAATAATCCCATAGTAAGTGCTAGATTTTTTCCTCAGTCGATCAACAAGCTTGGCTGCCATTTTGTGGTGCCATCAACGTTCAATTGCAATCAACTTTACCAGTTGACATCACAGTCGATTTTAAGCTGAATCAATTTAGGGTACTTTTGAGAATATTAATGTTGTTAGATATTTTTAGATTATTTTATTATTATTAACAAGTGGTTTACTAATATTTATAAATTATTTATTACTATTTTACTATTATTTATAAATTATTTCACTTCTATTTATAAATGATTTAAGATATTTTTAATATTCATACATAATATTAATCACAAGTTGTATGATTCCTTTGCAGTGCCAATATGGGCATGCATAACTTGGGCACCATGCTCCTTTTTCTAGGAGATGTTTAGATAGTGAGTTGAGATAAGATTATATGAGATGAAAGTTTGATTAAATATTGTTAGAATTTTATTTTTTAATATTATTTTTATTTTAAAATTTAAAAAAATTTAATTATTTATTATATTTTATTTAAAAAAACTGTAATAATTATATGAGATTAGATGAGTGGAGATACTTTCTGAATAGAAACAAGTTATCTCTTCCATGTAATTATAAATGAATTGCAATCTATGGCTAAGCAAAATCTTTGCGTTGTGGCGTCGAGACCCACAATATTCTCTTAAGAAGGTTTAAGAAAAAGGGCAAAACTAAAACAAATTTACCTCCCCAAAGTGATCAAAACATATCCTTGGCAATTGAGAAAATTATTAGATATTTTGGAAATATGAATGATGTCATACTTTTTAGTATCATATTAGCACATGTCATGTCATTAAAAAAAATTCTTATACATATAATTATCTTGTAATTATTTAAAAAAAATATTTTACTCATCATTTCTATACTACGTATTTATTTATTTATTTATTTTTTTCATTAATATATGTGTGAAATAAAGATGATGAGTATAAAAAATCAATAAAAAAATTATTTTATTTTTAAATTCTATCTACACAATTAAATAGTATAATTATAAAATTAAATTTTAATATTTATATTTTAAATCAAATTATACTAGGAAAAGAAGATGCGTGTAGAGTAAATCTATAAAAAGTTATCGTGACTACTCACCTCACACGTGCCAAAGTTGCCATGCCAAAACAACCAACGATGACCGAATCCACGTTCCCCGGGCCGCGGGGCATTAGAGGGCAGGACCCACACCCACATCCGATGTTTTTTATTTTTTATGGGTCCCATCCTAGTTGTCCCTCACATCACATGTGAATATTTCAAAGCCGGACTGATATACGACGTATTTTAAAAGCTCAGGGTTTGCCCTTTTTCGACATTTTCATTCAAACATTTGAACCTCCAAAATCTCCTCTGTTTCTATTTCCGCTTCCTTTTTCATTTTCATCGTCACAGTGCGAAACAGGCCGAGCCAGAGGCGCACGGAGATTTTCGAGGGAGGGAGAGAGAGATAGGGGGAAGAAGAGGGATTGGCTGTAATTGTAACAAGCATTTTCTATTTTTTTTTCTATTTTTAGTTTTGATTTTTGTGTTATGCTCTCTCTCTCTCTATCTTTCACTCCCTGTGCAATCAATTGGACCCCAAAGACCGAAAGATTTTCAATTAGGGTTTATGGTTTAGCAAAATATCACTTTTCTGCTTATATTGTCTTGAGTTGTCTCGCATTTTCTTTCTCTGTCTCGCGCTCTCTCGGATCTCTTCAGCTGTCTCATCAATGTGAGTGATTCCCTCTTCTCTATTCCTCAATACCTTTGCAGACCACTCTTTTTTCTTAAATCCTAAATGTTCTGGCTGTGAATTTGCTTTGTAAATTTGAACTCTGAAGTGCTCATTTAGATATTAGTTTTTTATTTTGGGAGGGGGTGTCATTTTTCGTTGTCATATATTTTAAATTCGAGAACTATCAGAATGCCTAATACTTTGAGCCAATTCAAGGTGGAACATTTGGTTATTTAAAAAAAGAAGAAGCTTGGGTTAGGATTAGCTTTTTAGTGTTTGTAGATATGATCAAACAAATACTGGGTAAACTACCTCGAAAACCCTCAAAATCATCCCATAATGATTCGAACAATGTCAACGATGGAGTGCTCAATACTCATTCGTCCTTGAACTTGTTCAGTGTACCGAATTCTGTTAATAGCTCGAAACCCACTTCAGCTTCTTCAAAACCTTCGAGTAATGGGAGTCTTGCTCCTCACTCGTTGAGTATGAATAAATCGAATCAAGGGAAAAAATCAACTCCAGTTGCGGCTCAAGTAGGCCCTGTACTTGCTTCGGGGGTGTATGATGCTTTGCCAAGTTTTCGAGATGTTTCGGGTTCAGAAAAGCAGAGTCTCTTTATTAGGAAACTCAATATGTGTTGTGTTGTGTTCGATTTCATTGATGTAGCAAAAAATCTTAAAGAGAAGGATGTTAAGCGGCAAACTTTGCTTGAGCTTGTTGATTATGTGACATCAGTAACTTCGAAGTTCAATGAGGTGGCAATGCAGGCGATTACAAAGATGGTTACAGCCAATTTGTTTCGAACACTTCCATCTCCTAATCATGATAATAAGGCTTCAGAAATGTATGACGCAGAAGAGGAGGAACCGACCATGGAACCCGCTTGGCCTCATCTACAGATTGTATACGAATTTTTATTGAGATTTGTGGCTTCCCCGGAGACAGATGCCAAGCTTGCTAAAAGATATATTGACCATTCATTTGTATTGAGATTGCTCGAATTGTTTGATTCTGAGGATCAAAGAGAGAGGGATTACCTAAAAACAATTCTGCACCGCATTTATGGGAAGTTCATGGTGCATCGGCCATTCATTCGGAAAGCTATCAATAACATCTTCTATCGGTTCATCTTTGAGACAGAGAAGCACAATGGGATTGCAGAATTCCTTGAAATATTGGGCAGTATAATTAATGGGTTTGCTTTGCCTTTGAAGGACGAGCACAAGCTGTTCCTCGTCCGAGCTTTGATTCCCCTTCATAAGCCAAAATGTGTATCTATGTACCATCAGCAACTTTCATATTGCATTACTCAGTTTGTGGAGAAGGATGCCAAGCTGGCTGACACTGTGATTCGAGGTCTATTAAAGTACTGGCCCGTAACTAATAGTTCCAAAGAGGTTATGTTCCTTGGTGAATTGGAGGAAGTTCTTGAAGCCACACAGGGACCAGAGTTCCAGCGCTGCATGGTCCCTCTTTTTCGTCAAATTGGTCGCTGCCTCAACAGTTCACATTTTCAGGTACTGGTTTTAGACTGTTCTTTTATTTCCCTCCAAATAGTTATTATCATCGTTTCTGTCCTTTATTATCATCCACAATCTACACAACTTTAGTTAAGCATCATTCGTTCTTCATTGGAAATTTTATTGTTGTAAGAATCCGATTGGGATTCTGAGTTGGGGTTTGCGTTAAAGCTAGAGGCTTTGACATTGATATATAATCTAAGCCATTAAGTTTGGAAGATGGATAGTGAAGAGATTTTTTTGGCATGGAATGTATGTTTCTAAATAGTTAATAATTCTTCATATATTTATGTATGCAATAATTAAATGGGACTTTAATCATATACAGTAGAATTAATGTTCTTTTAGTCTAGTATAACCTCATCTCTGTTAATGTCAGAATTCTGTCACGGATGCCCAGTACACAACCATGTCTGCATTGCTTTTGAGATTCAGTAATGGAGTCCACCTTTACCTCCAACCCTTCAATGTTGTGAGAATAATTGTTTAAGACTCAGGTTGTCGATATGTTTAGCCACTTATTACCGAGGTTGGGTGTGCTTATTGAAAATTTGAAATACTAGGGTTGTCACCCTAGTTCTTGAAAATATCCTCTCTCCATAAACATTTTTTTGGGAAATAATTTAGTACTACATCTTATTTCCAGTAGTTCGATAGTGATATTTTTACTTTTCAAAGCATGGCAGTGGATTTGTTGGGGGAAATGACGTTGCTGCTATATCTTGAACATATTTTTTTAGGTTCTCCCTCCAATATAGATCATACTTGATGCTTTGGTTGAACCATTCCCCCTGCCCCCAGGTGTTTCCTTACACTAGGATAGACCCTAAAATATTATACGATTGAAACTCTCGAGCCTAGACCATCTTCCACGCCGTCCCAAAAGTTGTTCAAAGCAATTATAGGCTTATAGCTGTCTTGGGTTTTGATGATCTTTCAACATTGTGTGCTGTAAAACTGAGTAACAATCCCATCAGAATTTAGTTGAAGACATCAGTTTCTCCAGCTATATTGGGAATTTTTCATTTTTTAGAAGAGAATGGAAAGGTGGCCTTCATTAATCAGGACTTGTATGAATATAGAAGATGCAAATGATGTTTTATACCACAAATGGTACTTTCCACCTAAACTCTTTCTTTTTGCTGCAATATTTTGTCTGCATCATGCCAGTGAGCTCTAGCTCAAATGATGCTTCTCCGTTAATAAAATGGGCAAGGTCATACATTAAAGACCCATTGGGTGAAGTGTAACTTATCAACAAGAATATAATGTCTATACTTATTGAAAAAAAAAGAATATGATGTCTATACTATGGTTTTTTTTAATAAATCATATCCTGTGTACTCTTTACTTATTAAAAAAAAACTATGGTTTTTTTATAAGTAAACTAACGTGACGTTATTTACAAGTCTTCATCTTTGAGGCAAGCTATAGCCTATAAGTAATAATATTCAAGGAGTCATAGAATGAACATGTCTTGTTATCTTAAACTAAAGCTGAGCAGAGCATTGTCTCATATATTGAAAGGAGTGGCTGAGATCATCTATGCCAGAAATGTATTTCATTCATTTTCTGCTGTGTGAATTTGGAGAACTTTAGTAAGTAAATTTAGACTAAATATTTGTAGCAAGAAAAGCTGTATGATTTGCAGAAATAGCATGCAGCATACATGTTGGCTGCCTTCTGCCCAACGGAGATCAGTCACAAACAGAAACTTGTACTCTCCATTCTTAATTCTCTCATTACTTCTTGAGCTTCCCCGCATACTTTCCAATTATTAGGCTTGTGGCCATGCATTTGTTTGAGCGTGTGAAATTCAAACATCAATAAGAGATTACTGGATGGATGTTTAACTGGCAGGTAGCTGAACGTGCATTGTTTTTGTGGAACAACGATCACATAAGAAATTTAATCACACAGAACTGCAATGTGATTCTGCCTATAATTTACCCAGCTTTGGAGAGAAATACACGTGGTCACTGGAACCAAGCTGTTCAGAGTTTGACATTGAATGTGAGCAAAATATTTTCAGATGCAGATCCAACACTCTTTGATGAGTGCTCAGTGAAATATGAAGAAGATGAAGTTAAGGAGAGGGAGACACAGGAGAAGCGAGAATCAACCTGGAAGCGCTTGGAAGATGTGGCAGCCTCTAAGGCTGTAAGCAATGAGGCTGTCCTTGTCTCAAGATTTGTCTCTTCCATTGCCATTGCTACCGCCACAAAGCCTTGGGCTACTGCAGGTAATTGAGCCACCGGACATCATGTTGCAAGAGTTCGCCTTTCCTTTTGTTGGGTTTCTCCTAGTATATCTGCTGAAAAGGAAAAATGAAGTTGGGGTTTTGGGGATATTGCGGTTGGTCCTTGTTCTTGAGATCTTGGCTCATTCCTTTGTTCTATTCAGCCATCGGGAGTCTGTATCATAAGGGTTTTAGTTAAAGAAGTTCGGATACCTGTCTGATTATTACTTTATTGTGTAATGATGTAAAGGATGTTTCCTTTTGTGCCATAGCCTTGTTTATTTCGTAGCCAGAGTTGTGTTTATGTCAGAGGCATATACAATCTTTCTTCCAAAAATTTTAATCTACCGTGTCTTATGGTTGGCGGAACAAATTGCTGGCTGAACAAGTTGCCATGACTGGTTGATTTTACCATTGAGGGCATGACCCAGTAATGTCTGCTTTATTAGTATCTCCGGGACTAAGGGTTTGTCTGGACAGTTGGTGTTGAAGTATTTTTTGGGACAGACTGGAAAGGAAGAATGAGCCATCCTTGGCAATTGATTGGCCCACAACAGTCGCTTGATTGTCGGTGCGATGTCCTTGCATTCATCCATGAGTACATAATAAATAAAATATAAATGATAGAAATATAGATTTACATAGTTCGGCATAAAGTTTATTTCCACGGAGTGTTTTGAGGACAAATCCACAATGTTTGGTGATTTATACATTTCTCAGTCTCATACATATCTCTCGTACAATAGGGATTACAAAATAGAGGTTGATGACCCTCTTGTCTAGAGAAGGAAAATAATCTCTCTAACCCCAAAATGAGGGTAGAAGAACCGTCCTTTGTCTGGTAAGGAAAACTCCTTTTATCGAGACCTTTCGGGAGTGATTGGTCTTTTGTCAGCTTTATATCTTTTCCACATTTCACTTTTAAGTATTTCGGAATTTTATGAATAATAGTGAAATTTTTTGTGAATAGAAATTAAATAGTTTAAGGTAAGATATTTTATTAGATTTGGATAAATAAAAAATAAAGTTGGTAAAGGAAAGAGAAATGGTTTACTGTTTTTTTTTAAGAAATGAGAGAAATGGTTTAATATTATTTTCGTTTAGGAGTAGCTATTTTGCCTGCACTTTGCCCCTCACTCTGACCAAGTGTAAAAATGTTTTGTATTGAATGATGTTCAAGAAGGAAAATGCGAGAAATTTTGAGAATATCTTATCTCATCCCATTTATCAAATGTACCCTTGTGATATTATCCTCGTGAACCAAAAGGTTTTATTAGCATCCAAGGGATTGAGATGTATACCTTATATTTTGAAAAGTAAAATGTTAGGTGTACAATGAGATTTTAGAAAATGAAGTTTACAGTCTAACGTGCTTTAATGTGATCTGACATACGTACTTTATAATAAAAAAGATAATTATAATCTAACGTATTATGTTATATCATATGTGTTTGTAAATTTATTTGTGTTCTGTTTCTTTGTAGATCAAGTATTTTCTTTTTAAAAATGATGTTGTCTCCTTATTACTCTTGTTAAAGTTCTCACTTTATCAGTGTTTGTGCCTGACTGAGTGATTAGAGACTGTACAACATGGAAAGCTAGAGTTTTTCATCTTGATGCTAAGATAAATCATTATTGATTTAATTCCTTCCTATCGCTTACAGCACCTCCTGCGTTGCCTTTATTCGTTGTAAAAATTTATGCTCTAAGCGCAAGTACCCTTTTTTTTTCCTTTTTTCTTTTGCATGGAAAACAAAAGGTATGTTCAGAAATATAGAGTGTATAAGCTGGAATAAATATTATACTTCGTTTCACATTTTCTGTCGTTAGTATCTGAATGATTTCTATTCACGCGGGCAATTGGCCGCCATAACTAATTATTATTATTATTATTTTGAACTCGTATAGTAGATTGGTTTAAAACCAACAATCTGATTCTAATATAAATGAGTTCAAGCAAGTACTGGAAATAAACAACAACAAAACTACTAAAGAAAGGACTCTAATTACTACATGTATCTTAACATAACGGATTCTCAGTCATCACCATATGCTCTGAAACAGTAACGCTCTTGGTATGGAGCATTGAACCAGAGGTCAGCCTCAAACCACTTCGGGTAGCGAACAAGGTCTCCAGCAACAAATTGCATGAACTTCTTGCTTCCTTCAGGCACCACTCTCACTTCCCCTTCCTCAATGTAAACCAATTGGTCGACCTGCCAGTCCCAGGGCAACTTGCATTTGCCAGTCTTCCACACTGACCATCTCGAAACCCCAAGCTCTGCCAATCGCTCCGGTTTCACTTTCCGTTCCACCCTCACATTGTACAGTTCCTCAAGGGGTTTCTCTATGCGCATTGCCCTTATACCATGACACCGCCCAATATCAGTGCTTAAATTTACACGATCTCTGCTGCTGCTGTTGACAGAGAAGGATCTGAAGGTTGAGGGCATGATCACACTTGCCATGCCTACATACATTTTGTATTGGTATATTGCTCAACCTGTTCATTATGTTGAATTCAAATATAAGAGGAATCTCAAAAGTAGTTAATGCCATTGTGCCTCATTAAACTTCCCAAAGACCAACATTGGTAGCATGTTTATTCCCTTAGGTGCCAACTGCTGAGACAGTAAGAATGGAGCATATGCCATCACTTCAACATGAAGGTGCAAGTGCAACATGGAATCATTCCAGGTTAAGACTAACTTCACCCTTTTCTATATAATATAACAAAAATTCTATTTGCAAGCCTACTTTTGAAACATCAAACACACCACCGATGTGTAAGCAATACATATCAACTATCATAAAAATGTAATTGCGTTCTGAACTCTTTTATGACTGACGTGGTCCCACAATAAGCGGTGTGTTTCTACACAGGCTTATAAGTAACAAGATTCTGTTGGTAATTCCATTGATAATTCACTTCTTGTTTCTAGTCCATCTGCATGTTTCCATATTTTGGTTTAATGTTTCTTTTTTTAAAACCTGTATTTTGGTTTAATATAGATGAAGATTGTCGTGTGGTCATATATAAGAAAAAGATCTTTGACATGAAGACTTGATCAAGGTATCACGATCACTTTCCTATGAGTTTGTACTCAAGACGATTCTGATTTACACAGTATGTTAGTAGTAGAGGGAGCTCTTGCTAAATCCTCATGGACAAGAATTGGAAAAAAGTTATCCTTTACGATATTGTTTTGCTCTCCTGAACCTGAATCATAGGAACCTATCATGTTTAATTCAGGTCATTTGCCAGCACTATGCATTCCAACTACGGAATCTATGCTGTTCATTGTATCTTCTCAAATGTTACTGGTATCATTTCGGAATAGTCTATATGGATAAATAAATTATATATATCTATATATATATACTATATTCTAAAATAACAACAATATAAGGAGAAACTCATTAATATTTCTCAATACAAGTTACCAATAATTTTAATAGAATCAATTCAATCAAACTACCAAGTTACAACTATCAATCCGGCGTATTTTTAATGACCCATATAGATTCTGAAATGTGAATGTAATTTGAAATTAAGTAGGAGATTTTTTGCTTTAATAAAATGAGTTTCATAAGCAAAATATATATGCACACAAACATACACGGGTGTATATCTGCACAACAGCCTGGGGTTCTTATCTACCCAAGTGAATGGCCAAAATCATCTTTCGTTCTCCACCAAGATTCTGTGTGGAAAGTTTTGAGGCATTACCAGAGAAAAAAGGTCAATTTTCAGGGGACAAAGTGAGTGAGTGAGTGTGAGATGGCTTGTAAAAAAAAGGTAGGGGCTGTGTTGAACGAACCAGAGGGAGTGTCGATAAGAATGTGGTCATGCTCTATCTTTAACACGAATTAACCAAAAGCTATGGATTTAATTTTTAGAGGTTGCTACACCGTTCAAAAAGGTTCTAAAATGAAAAGATGAAAAAGTAAATCATCTCTTTCGTGTGCCTAATGGAAATGGTAGAGAGAGAGAGAGAGAGAGAGAGAGAGAGCTCACCGTTGTTCTGGAGTCCGGACCTTTGGGTTCACCGAAGACTGTCGGGTGCTGCCGCAGAAGGAGAAGCAAATTAAAATGAAGGAAGAAAGGAGTGGGGTGGTGGTGGCACTAGGGTGAGATCAATGAAAAAATGGAGACTTGAGGAAGAACGAAGAAGACGTCTGAGTGGCTGAGGTTATGAAAAATTAAAAATCCAAAAAGTCCCTAATTTTGAGTTCAACTTTATGGAAAAAGCCATTGTCAGAAAGTTTATTTACAAATGGCCATGCGACTGATATCATGCCACTGGATTTTACATACCGGCCGAAATTCACATACTGGGCTCGTAACCATTTGACTCCAAAAATTAGTGTTGCCGTCTTAGGAAACTTCAGATGAAAAAACAGAATATCCAGGCACTGTTTTCCTCACAAGTATGCTCAAGCAGTGTTGATTTAACATTAGCAAAGCATTCTAAATGGCCTACTAGACGGTTCGTGGTTGAAGAAGGCAACTTACAGTAAAATTACTATTTACTTCCAATTTCAAATTCAAGAATTCCTACCCCATTTTCGTTGCTAAGAAAATGAAGGAAAATGGATGACCTTGAAACTATGATATCTAGGCTTCTCATCATGTGAGGCCCAAGAAAACAAAAACCTACCATCCAATCCCAGTGAGCCTAAAAGAAACCATTTAGTGGGTTCAGATTATTTAATTATTGAACCCAAATCAAAGTGTTATGAAAGATTGAAGATTCAAATTTTGATTTCACGTCTTTCGCCCCCCCTCCCGCCCCCTTTTCCCAGCAAACAACTAGAAAATCAAAGAGAACAGAAAAAAAATAATTTAAGAAGGCACATCATTCGATTTGATTCTGGTAACCAAGATGACCATAAGAAAGAACAAAGAACGAGAAAATCGTGGGTATGTTTTACCTTGTTGAATATAGTCTGCAGATCCCAAGACCAAAGGCGAGACGCCGAGTAACAGTGGCTTCTAAACCCCTGAATCCAAGGTTTATCCGAAAGAAAAGAAAGGGGGTGAGGGGGTTTGTTTAAACTCACCTGCCAGTGATCTCCACCTTTTACCGGCTTATAACTTTCGACCGGGAACCGGTCCTCTCCGTTACCGTTGTTATTTCATCCTTTTATTGAATTGGAATTATGGAAGACACGGATGGTTTTGATCGTTATCGGTTCGAGTTGTGGTAGCACTACGCATGCATGTTGTACTTCAAATGATCAACTGTGAGAAAGCGAGGCAATGTAGAGGAAAAGTGAGAGGAATTTTCTGCGTAAAATTCTTAGAACTCATGATTTTATTTTTTATTTTTTGAAAGATAACATTCATCTCATTAATCAAATAATCGAAACTGTTGGACAACATATTGCAGAATTTCATAAGGACCTTCTTCAATCCATACAATTTCCTCATCGCTTTGTAAGGCCAACTTGACTAGATTATGAGCAACCTAGTTTCTCTATCGATGAACAAACTGGATCTTCCTTCTTGCAGGTTGTCCAAAAAAATGCTTCAAGTCTTCCACAATTTGACCATACCATGAACAATTCTCAGCTTTACATAGAATATTATTAACCAAAGTCAAGAAATCACCTTCAAACACCATTGTTTGAAACCCCAGCTCAACACATAAATCGGTAGCCCTCTCAAAAGCAACTGCTTCAACCTGCAAAGGAGAACCAATAAAACATCAGGACCAAGCTGCTGCGGCTAGTAAATCCCTTTTATGATCTCTAAAGACACAATCTCCACCCATCCTCTTACTACTTTCAATAAAAGCTACATCCCGATTTGCTTTTATCCAATCCCCTTCTGGTCTGCACCACTTTGCCAATCTTCTACTTACATTCTGACCCTCACTAGGAATAAGAACTAAAACTTGAGCTGCTTGAAATTTTTCCAATTCTATGCATGCACCCTGCCACAATTTCTTTGGACTAAGAGATCATCAAACACCCACCTATTTCTTTACATCCATAACTTCCTAAAAACACAAGCCGAAAGTTCCAGTTTAGAAACCTCTAGACATGCAGTCAGCTGCTCCCAAGTGAATATAAAATCAGTCTCAAAAGTCTTAGCTTTCTAGAGAAAACTTTCTGAATCAGACCATACATCCTTAGCAACCCCACATGACCACAAGACTTGGTTACTAGTCTCAGCTTGCTGTTTACAGATAGGACAAGCTTCATTCTCAGTATTCTTCCTTTTGTATAGGTTACTTCTAGTTGGGATAGCCTCACTTACAGCCCTCCACATAAAAACTTTAACAGCATTTGGTACCTATAAAGTCCATATCTGTTTCCATAACTTAGTAAATTGTTGCTGGTTTGAACACCCACCCATTGACTTTTGTTTTCTCTGGCACTACAGATGGTAAGCTGATTTTACAGAAAACAACCCATTGCTAGTAGGAGCCCAATACAACTTATCCTCAGAACCTCTCCTACTCACAGTCAAGCTTTTAATCACGACCGCCTCCTCCATAGGAAAGACCTCATCAATGAGAGGTTCATTCCAAGAACCTCCAGGCTGAAGTAGTTTATCCACTATATCCTCCCTCTGCAAACAATGAATAGGAGATTGAATCATATGAGTATTAGGGATTGGTAGTCACTTGTCCAACCAAATCCTTATTTTTTGACCATTACCCACCCTCCATCGCATGCCATCCTTCACTAACCCAGCAGCACCATTAATACTGCTCCAAATTAGAGAAGAAGCACCTCCAGTTTTTGCACTTAGAATATCCCAAGATTTATAATATTTATCCTTCATTATTATAGCAATCAGAGAAGAAGGCTTGGTCAAAAGTCTCCAATATTATTTCACTAATAAGGCCTGGTTAAAGCTAACCGTATCTTGAAACCCCATTCCCCAATGATTCTTAGGTAAACTGACCCTGCTCCATTGTTTCCATTGAATCTTGTTCTAATTTGTCAAGTGACCCCACCAAAATCTGGCAAATAGTTGAGAAATCTCAGTACACAGCTTAAGAGGCAACTTAAAAACACTCATTGCTTTTGTAGTAGAGCTTGCAAAACAGATTTGATT
Organism: Carya cathayensis; assembly: GCA_011037825.1. NCBI lineage: Eukaryota > Viridiplantae > Streptophyta > Magnoliopsida > Fagales > Juglandaceae > Carya > Carya cathayensis. Next base: position 381,111 of record QGSO01000239.1, read on the forward strand.
AGGACTTCCTTACCTGCCTGAGAAAGAAAATTATTGTGCCAACTGCTGATTCATTTCTTCACTCTCTCTTTGATGCTACTAAAAGCTTGATATCTAGACCTACCCACCAACGAGGGTGACCCTAGATATTTTTCAGCATCACCACAAATTCGTGCCCCAATAAACTGAGCTAGTCCCTCCTTCACCTCCCTTTTTGAGTTTGAACTAAAGAATAAGGAAGTTTTTTTTTTTTCATATTCAACTTCTGACCAGAAGCCATTTCATAGCTATGCAAAAGACCTTCCAAAGCTCTCCATTGATCCATCTCAGCCTTACAAAAGATCAAACAATCATCTGTAAAGAGCAGGTGATTTGTACTAATACCACCCTTGCTAACCTCCACCCCTTTTAAGACCCCTCTTGCCTTAGCTCTATGTAAAATGGAGGATAGACCTTCTGCACACAACAAGAAAAGGTAAGAGGAGAGTGGATCCCCTTGCCTCAAACCTCTAAAAAGGTATATCAAGTTACTGCTTTGACCATTCACTAAAATTGAATACTGAACAGTATAGACATAAGCCATAATTCTGTCAAACCATATATTGCTGAAACCCAATCTCAACATAACAGCTTTTAAATAAGGCCATTCCACCCTATCATATGCCTTTGACATATCCAGTTTTATAGCAACACTCCCCCTTTTCCCCTTTAATCTGGTTTTCATTGTGTGAATTGCCTCATAAGCAATCAGAATGTTATATGAAATTAAACAACCCAGAATGATGGAACTTTGATTGTAAGAAATAATCTTAGGTAAAATCTTTTTCAACTTGTTAGCTAGTGTCTTAGCCATTAGTTTATAAATCACATTATATTAACTAATTGGTCTAAAACACTAAGTTTTAGGCCTGTCCAACTTAAGAATCAAAACCAAGTTGGTTTTATTCATCTCCTCATAAAAAATATTTGAGTTCAAGAAGTCCAGAATAGCTTCCACCACTTTATCTCCCACAATACTCCAATAATCTTGGTGAAAACAAGGGCCATAACCATCAGGGCCTGGGGACTTAAAGGGAGCCATCTGAGATTAAGCCAACTCAACCTCTAATCTGTCAAATGGTTTATCCAGAGTTTATTTCACTAGTTATTTTACAACTTAGATCAGCCAATCCTTCCCCTATTATCTCAGCAGAGGGACTAGTAGAACAGAAAACACTAGCAAAATGATTATCAAAGGCTTTTGAAAAACTAACCTGACCTATCCTCAAGAAAGCATTTGAATCCCTGACTTCCATAATCCAATTCTTTCTCCTTCTCCGAGTAGCACACAAATGGAAAAATCTTGTGTTTTGGTCACCAGCTTGTACCAGTTTACTTTGGCCCTTTGTTTCCATCTCAAGTCTTCCTTCTCTAATAACAAATCCACTTCCTTTTGTAAAGATCTGATAGCATCCACACTTCCAACCCCTTCCTTGTCTTGCAATCTCTTCAGCGACTCTTCTCAGCAATCAATTTTTCAACATCTAAACGTTTGGTTCTGTTCTAGTTACTCAACTCTACACTGCACTGCTTGAAAGAAACCTGTAATCTATCCAGATTGGAACCTCTCTTAGTACACCCCCTCCAAGCTTCTACTAGAACTCGACCACATTCCTTCTCTTTTGACCAACAGGCCTCAAACATAAAAGACTTGTTTTTCCTACCCACACCCCCACCTCTTGATAGCAAAGAAACTAACAGGGGAGTATGATCAGAGCATCTAGTCACCATTGTGTCCACCACAATTCTAATACATTGAGCTTGCCACATTTTGTTTATACACACCCTATCGAACCTTTCTTAGTAAATGATCAATCTAGATGCCTATTACTCCATGTAAAGGGATTGCCTCGACACCCCACATCTATTAGATTATTTTGATCCACTGACTCTGAAAACCTTCTCATGAATTTCAGGTCTATCTCTACACCCCACTTTCTCAGATGGTAACAAAATCTCATTAAAATCCCCAAATAAACACTATGGATAAGGACCAGGATTCAATCTGTTAAAACAAATCCCAAGATTGAATCCTTTTGCTAGTCTTAGGATCCCCATAAAACCCAGTAAGCATAACCTTCTCCATCTGATCCAAGCTAGTAACCCATCCACTGATATGTCTTAATGAGAAATTATGAATTGCAGACCTAGAACTCATGATGTTGATTCAGCTTCTTTCTCAAAATTGTTAGACATGAATTTTACCCCCTCTATCCTATCTCTCCACGAAAAAACAAGAAAACACTATTAGGAGTCCTCCGTCTCCTCCAGTCTTTCCTTTCTTATGCTATTGTATCAAAAATCTAGTTTCTTATTTATATCATTTCTCCCTTTTTCCTTGTCAAATCTAATGCTCTCCGGCTATCAAAGTGATGTACCTACCTGACTAGTAGAGTTAAAGGCCATTGAGCGCGATCTACAACCTTTGGAGTTCAAGATGAAGCAATGAGTGAGTCACATTCGTTGGCCAAAGCAGTGTGTGGTACTCACGCTCCACTGCACATTTGCGCATGTAAACTATGCACACATCATACTACTTAACTCCCTGATTTCCAATCTTCCAGAAATAGCCATCACCATCCCTCCACACCCCACACGCCGGTTGAGTGCCATGCAACATGGTGAACTGCCAACAACCGTGCCATTTCAACTATAAACATCTGACTATGTTCATACTTTTTTGATCGAGAATATACAAGTAGTGGATATCGGAATCTCCAACAAACACGTCAAAATGGTTGCTTGCGGCACCTTGGTTGTAGGTTTTGACAACAACCTTTCAATTCACTTATTGAACGACATCAAACAGCTTAAGCGGTTCTCTCGAACAATGCATGAACCATTAGTCCATAACTGTCCATTACCTTTCTTTTTTCTTTTTTCTTTTTATTTTTCTTTTAACTATTGCAAGCAAGGTAATAGGACATTTGTTTGGGGCACCCCACCCTTTACTCTTGTACCTCTCAACTTTTAATTTAACGCAATTTGCTTATTTAAAAAAAATCAGACATCCTTGTTGCCGCATAAACTTTTTGTTTTGTTTGTTTTTTTACCCCTATTTTTGCCGTTGGTATGCAAAGTAATTGTGTTCCGATATTACGTGCGATTTTTTTGTTTTAGTTTTTGTAAAGAAAATTGGAGAGCATTTCAGGGAGGGGGGAAGTTACTTAATAAGTGTGGTATTATCTTTTAACTGAAATCTGGATATTGAGTAACCAAAAGTGTGAGCAGACTAGTTTTCTGTCGCTTAAGTGCGGTATTGTCATTTTACTTATATACAGTGTACAACAAAATGCCCCCAGGCGGCTAATCCATTCGCACAACAATAGAAGTATCTGCATTATTTTCCCCTTTGCTCGCCTCTACAAGCCCTTGCAACCAGAGCAAAGAGTACAACCACTTGCGCACACACACCAAAACAAAAGAAAAAAATCAATTCGATGTCTTTGCACCTAAAATCTTGGAAAGCTCTTTTATGATAGGCTTTTCTTTAATATTTTTATCCCTTTCCAAATGCCATTTCTTTGACATATCATCAGCCTGAAATCAAAAGCTCTCGACTTGAGTTTGCTTTTAAGTTAGACTGAAAAAAGTCAAAAATAAAAATAAAAAAGAGACCATCAGAGCTTTTGTAAGTTTGTTTGACATACCCAGGCTTTTATGGGAACCAGTTGCTCCTTAATCATCTCAGATTTCGGCTCCACTAGGTCTCTTCCTCTCATTCGAATGTCATCACTCTGTTAAATTAAACAATAATTTCATGTTAATTTGCAACATAGTTTTAAAGAAAAATAATAATTTTAATGCAAGATCATGGCTTGTGAGTTGAAGGTAACATCACTTAGAAGGGATGGAACAAAGCCATTAATGAATACAAACAAAATACCACAAGATATGGCCAGCAATCAAATACAGGATCTGATCGCTAAAGTAGGACAATAGTTATAAACTTAGCATGTGAACCAAAAATAAATAAATATGTGAAAATTATCTAAATAGAACTTGAAGAATACTAGTAGCATACATCATTGTCTTTGCCTATGCAACTATCTAAACATGTCAAAAATAATCACAAACAATGGGGATATTCATTTCGGCATCATGTACTGTTAAAGCCTAATTCAGATCTATGTTAGCAGATTTATGAGTATCTGTAATGAAAGCTGCCACTCATTGATACATCTGAAAGACTAAAACTTCTAACTTTACTTCTTGCTAACCAAATACAAATATGGCATTTCAAACAAAACAAATTCACAGGCAACCAACACACTGGAACTAAAACTTTGTCAAATGCAGATATACACGTAATGTACTGTGGTAAAGGCTACACAGGTGACAGGAGTAAGTAATTCATGATCAGGATATTGACAAAGTGAATAGAGGGTTTAGGATTTGAGGCATGGAAAATATATACTTACATTGTGCAGCTCTAGCCTCGAGACTGCCAGTCCAAATATCAAGGTAGCACCTCCAAATACAAAATGCCTTACCAACTGTGAAGAAACAAAAACCAGACACATCCATGGTAAGTAAGACATTCATTTAATACAGAAAAAAAAAAGAAAAAAAAAGAAAAAAAACAAAAGCTTGTAAGCTTGACTCAGTGTGTTACATTCAGGATATGAATCGTAAATTCTGGAGAATTGCAAAAGTTTTGAGTATTCATTTGATAAAATTCTCAAGAATTATAATTCCCATGAACAATACAATCTATAACAATATATGATTTAGGAAGTAGGGAGCTTTGTTCCTATTTGACCATATCATCCACCCCACCATAAGGAATGAAACGAAAAACACATAATATATGCAATTAAGCTGAAATCACTAAATGTATCAAATCAAAATAGTAGTTTTTCATTTAAGTTGGTGGTTGTTTTGTTTCCTCAACTCGTGCTTATCAGTTTTGCAACCAATATATGCATAAAGGTAATTGAATTTTAGAGAAACTTAAAAAGAGCCTGTAAGTATTGACTCTTAATGGCCAAAGTTAATTTGATGCAATATATAAAGCGCTCTTGGTTATCTTTCCACGTAAGCAAAATTTGTGACTCATTGCTTCCATTGAAACAAACAAGGGTAAAGGAAGATAAGATCAAGGTACTCAACCAAATTGGTGCCCTGACACTGTTTTTTACTGACCAAAAAATTCATTGATACTGTTCTAAAGGTCCTATTGTTCTATAATGACTCCAGATATATATTGCACAAGTCTGCGACAAGTTTCCATAAAACTTGAGCATTTTAACTCACATTTTTTGAGCAAGAAATGAAAATCCTCACATGTCTCGTTTCTATTAAAATGAGTATGTAACACTTAAATTCAATATTTTACTGAAAAGTAACTCCTTCAATTAGTTTTAGGGACAAAAGTTCATAACTCACCCAAAAATATGTTCATCAATGCTCAAAGGGGCATTTTTGTCATTCAAAAAGTAATCCATAGTTGCCAACTTATGATTTTTGCAGTAAAAGGAGCATGTACAAGATTATTTCAATATAAAAGTTCATATCTTTTTTTAAAAGAGTGTTGCCTAAAATAAAGTATAAATGAAAGTATTATGTCTATCCAAACAAAACTAATGGAAAGTCCTGAGAAATCTAGTTCCTAAATTTCCAAGAATCAATTACTCTTGAGATTTGAGCTAATCAACCATCAAAGCAACACAAGAGTTTTAAGCATAAAGGAATATGGCAAGGGCATACAAACCCAAGATCAGAACCACCTTCGCCCATAGGTTTCTGGGCAATAATTGATCCAACAAGAAAGTGGCTGCTAAGTTTCAGGACGGTTTTTCCCAACACATATCACTGAAATGAAACTTTTTTTCTACCTCCACCATTGTTATTTGTGATTAGCTTTCATTCTTTATGTTGTGATTCAAAAGTGCCAGACATCCCCAATCTGTTAATGGCTGGGTGCAATGGATCTCTAGTACAAACTCACAAACTAGAATGGGATTAACACTGCTTGAAATCTAATTAGAGCTGTTTTGCACACAGTTTTTTGAATTGTAGACACATCTGACAGATTGATTTGTAAATATGTCAAGTGCAGACCTTACATATCTAAGAGAGTTGTCATGGGCAAGCTGTATTCTGCTTAGTTGTATTAAGATATCAATGATCAAAAGCTTTATCTGCCAGCATGATAGACTTCTTTTATTTTCTTATTTGTTTTCTGCAGAAAAGACAGAAGTTTTCCCAACTCTTTTTATGTGTTTTGTGTCAAATAAAGGGCTAACAGCAGCTGTATGTACTTGTTTAAGGGCTAATATATATATATATATATAGATAGACAGAGAGAGAGAGAGACCTTGTTTAAGACCCTCAGCTGCAGCCTTCAACTTCTCAGGATTAATGGGGGCATGCCTGTCTTGACGCAACTCATTTGCTGTTGAGGCTGAAACGGAGTGTTCAACCTGGGGCAATTCCCACCTGCTTCACGCACATTGCTTGCTCAGAATCTCTCTATTTATGATTTGAAAACTGAACTTGGAAAATCTCAGAGCATTTTGATATCACACTTTCCAAACTACAACAACATTTCACAGCAATTCTGGTACATACCAAAGAACTTGGAACCTAGAAGGAGGGTTTGTGCCTTCTACCCAAAAGAAAAAAAAGGCTTAAGATTCAAAATCCATTCTACCATTTATATCTCCAACTAGTGAGAACTTTTGTAGACTCGACTGTTTATTTATTATCCGTCTCACATCAATGAAAAGGAAAAGGTCTGCCTCGTGAGGTACCAGCATAAAAAAGATTCAATTGAACAACCTAACATTTATAACCCAGTTATAGGGACCCGTTACATGTTTCCAGTGAAGCCTCAAAATTCCATTTCTCTTTGTTCCCTACGATTTCAGCAACCAAAAAAACCAAAAGAGAAATAGAATAGTTAAGCAAACAAGCTTTGGGTGCCAAAGGTGACATCCGTGCAGGATTTTACTTTCTGGGTACCAGAAGTTCGTAAGCCTCAACTATTCGATTTCTTCCTCTGTCCCACATTTCTCAGCTACCAAACAAAACCCTAAAGGGGGAACATATAATTAAGAAAAAAGACAAACCTTTTGGGGCCAAAGGTGACCTGGGGCAGAGACAGATAAGCCCTGAGAGGGTTGAGAGCCTCAGCAGACAAAGAGGGCCTTTTGCTGGGATCCGAATGAAGAACCCACTTAGAGGTGGATAGAGACGAAGAATCGGAGGACTGGTAATAAATCTTGGAGGGCAGAGAATGCATCAGCACCTCAGGAAGAACGTCCGCATAGGCTTCTTGGTGAGCTGCACTAGAAGAAGAAGGACCAGGTAGAGGAGAAGGATTATTTTGGGTTGCGTTTTTCTGAGCAAGCCGGCTTACAGCGTGTTTGGATTCCTGGAAAAAATACGCACCCTCTTTTCCTGCTAATCTTCCCGCAAGAAAACTCATCTCTCACTCTGTATGATTAACTTAGCTCTGATTGAATGAATGGGGAGCACGATTGGCAAATTTGAAATGAGCCATATATATAGAGTTTCAGGCTGCTGCCTTCTGTCTTCTTTTCTATCCTTCCTTTTTGTAATGTATGAGAAAGATTTCTGAACACGAAATTTGTCAAACTAACCAAAACATAAAATCAAAAATCAGGTTTGAAATTTCTGGAACAAAATTTTATAAGAAAATAGATTAATATAATTGCATGATGAGGTAGATAGATGTTGTGGTCAAAGGCATTATAATTTATTACTACCAATAATTCTGCCGCTATTTGTGAATCCGAAACCAATCGTGTACAAAAATAAAGAATTCAATAATCTACTCAAATAAATGGTTATTGATCCGAACTCAATACATGACTCACGAATCTGATATGAACCCCATACAAAATAAATGAGTTATGTCCAAAGAATCTAACTTGTTTAATCTATTATAATTAATTCATATACGATTGATTAAGGTTGTGTTTAGATAGTGAAGTGATTTCAGATACTTTATAAATAGTAATAAAAAAAGTATTGAATAATAATATAAAATAGTAAAAAATAAATAAATAATAATAATAAAATAATAAATAGTAGTTAAGTATTCTAAAAATACTTCATCACCCAAACCAACCCGATGTCAACTGCAATGTAACAAAGATTTAAACCTGAATTAGCGATAACACAAATTACCAACCCTAATTAATTAGAAGCTTATTTTTCAGTAGAGTTGGTAGCAAAAAGTTAATTTAAAGGCCAATAACGTTTGAAAAAAGGGTTATGAAATTAATTGATTATATAATCAAGAGAAAAGTGCTGAAAATTTATAAAGAGAATTTGGGACATTGAAAAATGAAAACTTGTTCCTAGCTACTGATCATCTTTAGTTAGGCCAGAACAACTCATACTTAACGTGTTTCTGGAATATTGGGACATATATGGATTAACTATTAATACGAGTCAAGCATCACGGCTATTATTAATTAAAAAGTCTTAACAATCTGCAGACCATATTAGAGCAGTCATGATCTATTTTCTTGGGGAGCAAGCAGTAAGCTAGCCAAGGCATGCATGCACATTGTCTATTTTGCTTGGGAGAAAAGAAATCCATTTATCCGGACCTCTCTCTCTCTCTCCTAAAAAATTTCTTTTGGCACATCATTTTTGCAACTTTCCGCATCATGACTTGTCCCTTATGTTAAGTCTTGATCATTCTTAACAAGATCGAACATGATATCTATACATAATCCCTTTATAGATCCTTTCAAGTTGCAAAAGATCACCTAATATTTCAGACTTCATGATCAGTTACCTCATGGCCGAAATCCTAATATCGGAATTATTTTGTACGTGCTGTAATTCTGAACATTCTATCTATCCAGCTACGTACCTAGCTAGCGTTGTCGGCCTTATACCGTGCATCATGATAAAATTGGTTGATGTCTCTACCTAAACTGCAAGTGAGTAACTAGGATTAGAGCTTTTAAACTTCTCATGTTCTAGCTGTTGATCAGCATCAAGCTGGTCCTCGATCACTTTGAAACATCGTGATATTATCAGCTGAAATTGTCCTCACCGAGAAGCACCAGTACCAGATCAGCCAGAAATATTTTCCTAGACAATACGTCCTGATGATCCTGGCTAGCTAGAGTACTTTTTCAATAAAATTTATATAATTCTCTCTTCAGCAAAAAATCATAACCCAAAATTTGGAATTGGTCGCAACTTATATGGTGAGCGCGCGGCCACAAATGGCTCGGAGCCGCTTATATATATATATATATATATATGCCTGTGGCAACGTACCGATCGAATTTTCCCACGTTCATTTGCGAATTTTCTTCTGGGGCTTTTAAGTGCTGGCCATTAGCATATTACCATGATTTTCTTTTTTCTTTTTTCCGACTTCGCAATGATTTGTTCAACTAGCTAGCTTTTTACTGCTCAAATATACGAAGACACGCGCAAACATAAGGGCAGGTGGGGTATGGTACTGTAACCAGTATGTGCACTAATTCACAATGGACCAACCTCGCCCTCACCCCTCACCCTTCTCAACCAATTACAGCTGCCTTCCCTCACAATTCAATTCAGAATTATATGCAGGGAGTCTCCTGCTTTCATGCTCTTGTACCTTTTGCCATAATCTCTCTGCTATATCTGAGAAAATTTATGGGTTTCTGATACCTTCAAAAGTACATTTCTGGGATTCATCTGATCTGGGAGTAGTACCACAGTGGAGTATGGTAATTACGGCTTACTGCATTTTCTGATGCTGCGCGCTGATGCACCTTAAATTGTATTGGAGACTATATACTAGTACTGCGCGTGCGCGCGCTCACACACACATATATATGTTGAACCCTTGCTAGCTAGGAATAAATATATTCTTTTTCTGTGCAGAAGGGTTTAATTCCCTTAATTGCATGGTGGTTGTATGAAATAATGGGCATTTACACTGTATGCATTCAAACTGAGGGCCCTATCATCCTAGTTGTGCGTGAACTGGGAAACTGGGTGTAAGTAATAATTCAGCATCAGGGACACTCAATTGGGTCATCTTAAATTATGAAGTCATAAACCTATTAAAGTCTGTAACTTTGATATTAGTGTAGCTGATGATCGCTTCCCTGCTGCGAATATAGAAATGATATTGGATCAATACCCAGCATGAATTCATAGAGAAAATTTTTCTTTGCATGGGTGTAGTTATAAATCAAGAAAACATAGAGAAACACATTGGATTCATAAAACTACAGCAATCATATTGTTGGTTTTGCGCATTCTTGGCATCTAAACCGATCGATCAGGCAAATAAAGCCACTTCTCGGCCTCGATCAGAGGATGCTTATGCAGAAGCAATTAACGCATCCTATCTAATTCCTATATCGAGCTATAGCTTACTGAGCAACGCTCAACAATTCCTATGAATAGCTTTATTAAGTTTTGCATATACATGAAACATCTCACGCCAAAGATAAAAAGCCTGGCTACTGGGTAGCAAAGCAATTAAATATGACTATATATATGATTCTAAAACTTAGATATGAAATCTAAAAATTAATAAACATTCTTCTTTACCTTCTGTACAACACCTCCAACGACCAAACTAGGTAATCCTAGACGCACAAATCAAAGGTAACACTCGATCCAAATCCGCTAGCAGAACCAACCTATGTAACAGAAGTAAATTGAAAGGAAGATATAAATATTATCTGAACATGGGTTTTCTTCGCCACCCAGAAACTCCACAACTATCGCTTGTTGTGTAAGGGGTTGGAACCTGTAGGCACCCTTCGCTTCTCTGATTCGAAGGCTCTGGCTCGGTCGGCGACGGGAGCGTTATACTTGGGACGAAACGGTTGTTGGCCGGTGGCAGTACTGGAAGGGCCGGAAACGCTCACCCTAATGGCGTAAAAACTTGGAGTAGACAGAAGGATGAGAAAAGCAACAAGGAGGGTGCAGAGGTGAAAGCGGCTCTTCATCTTTTGAAGAATATTAGAGAGAGACAAGGAGGGGCAAGGCAGTGTTTTCTAGCTTATATACATATATATGGACATCTAAACAGTACCCTAATTTTAGTCTTCCTTTGAAAGTTGGTAATGGGCCATAGCTTCGGCTTCGACGACTGAACATGATCAAACGGTACTGATGGTTCGGTCGATATGAGTTTTGAGTGGGTGCATGGGGTCAAATTACATAGAGGATCACGATTAGCATAGAATATGAGGGTTTTTGGAGGAGGACGTGGTGGTGGGGTTCACAATTCAATGGGGACAGTGACATAATTAATAAGAACTGGACATGACTAACTCGTATGGTATTGTATGTGAACTTGGAGCGGATCGTGGAAGGCCGGAAAGGTTTGGAAGCAATTAATTTGCTGCGACTTTTAATTCGGATTTCCGGGAAGGACTAAAACGCCCACGTTCATCTTGAAAGTAACGAATTGGCATTGTAAACAACATAGATCAGTGCCTGATCATAAGGCAAGGGGTATATAGTATTTTGGTCTAAAAAGAAAAGTCAAATTAAGGTTCCATGCCGACGCACATAAATAGGTTACTTGAAGAAATTGTAACAATTAGTAATGATCATGATGAGTATATACCATATAGTTTACACTGAAATATGTGTGTGTATGAAGTACGAAGATCATGGAGATTTTTTGCCGTCCTTGGGCAGAGATGACAACACGTGGAGAGGGAACACTGGACGATTTCTTACAACAATCACAATGTTCGTGGAAGAAAAGTATAATTAATGGATCAGCCTTTTCTCTTCTCTTCTCAAAAAGCCAAATACACTTTGAGAATGAATTCGTGTGCTAAATGATTGTGCCGTATACAATACAAAAACATTAATATAATATATATTATTAATTAATTAGCTTTGTACAAAGTAGTAAAAAAGTATGATATTTTCCTTCACTTTTTTGTGTTAGAAGAAATCATGGTCTACCTAACACTCTCTGATATTTCTCGATCGGCCTTCATGATCATCATGATCTACTTGCAGCCTATCTTCAAAACATGAATTTTGCTTACGTACGATCGATTAGTTTGGCTGAATTTTGACGGAAATTTGTAATTATCTGACCAATAAATTTGCAATATTTCTTTAAAGTCGTGAGCATGAATGATGGTAGTAACTTTACTATAAGATATCGAATGCAGAAGTGGAGAAAAATTGTATCAAAATACTCATAATAAAATGGCCAGGCGGGGGAAGGTCAATGGGTGACTTTCTAGTCTGTACGGCACATGTGCATGGTTTGAAGGCAATTAATTATGTTCTCACCCAACTAATAGGAATTATTGGAAGTTAATGGCACAGATTTTCCACGGTCCGCCCACAAGTACTATTAACTTTCAAATCCCTGCAGCTTTTCTGCAGATCGATCGATCATCAAGCAAGCTAGCGTTATTAATTTATAATTTTACCAACACGTTTATATATACCGATTCTTGGCAAAAGAGATCAGATAGATCAGCCTTTATACTTGATCTTGACTGTTCAAATTTGCTTGGAACGTCGTATGTTTCTTATCTAGTACCATCTCTCTCTCTCTCTCTCTCATTAATGGTCGTTGAAAGTTTAATCACGATTATTAGAATCTTAATTACCATCAAATGGATGGTTGACTAAAAGTGTACGTACTCATATACATGTCACCTCATGGCTTTGCCGTCACCAAAATTCTTTTATTTCCAATTAGCTCTCTATCTGTGTATTCAGCAGAATGATGATATATATAATCAAGTCATTAATTGTTGGAATCTATGAATCTTTATAAAAATGGTACTGGTATATATCAGGCGCTCCATGCATATACATCAATTCAAGAGAATTATGCCCAATATTAATGATTATGATTTGTATTTATGCAATAGCTAGATATTATATAGAAGATCATAATTAAAGCGATAAATTAATGGACTTAATTCAATATCATGCCAGCCATGCATGCACCAGATCAATACTCTGTCATGTCTCATGTATTTATAACCCTTCAATCATTTCAACTAAATTCAACATACTAATTACAATCCCTAAAGAAATAAATGTCTCCAATGGCATGTAGACATGATGTCTGAAATTTGCTAGCTGTTGTAATATTACACATGGCAATACGGCGGCCAGGACATGAGTGATCACGAACAGCACTACTACTTTCTTGGTCCCCAACCCCGCGGATCATCGATATTTACCTATTTTACATTAGCTTTGATCGTGATCATTAATTAATCTCGACCATTTTCTTCTTAATGTGTCAAATATTTCTATAAAAAGGAAATCATGGTTAAGCTAGCTAGCTACGTACGTACGTACTACACTTTGAAGCCTCGATGATCTGCATGTACATCATGGTGTGAGCAATATTTAAGTACTCTTGATCATGATATATATAATTAGTGATCGATTATTAGTAGTAGTAGTGGTGGAAACTGCTGCCTCGTAAGTAAGAGGCCAGCGGTCAACCTTGATGATCATGTAAGTGGTAGTGGTGGCGGGGGAGTGAAAAGGAATGGCCACTGGCCAGAAATATTATTGTAATGCGCTGTCTAATCTTAATCCCAAGACTCGGATCCTCTAATATTTCCTAATGTGACATCAAACTTTGACGTTTTTTTCATTTTTGTTTCCCACCGTACTAACACTACTTATTATTCCTGCGCATTTATTCTTAAGTACCAAGAATTGATCATCTTCATCATCTTTTTCTTTAATTCACTAGAACAACAAATGGTACGCACCTATATATATATAAATATATATATATATATATATATATATGTTAGCTTCCATATCAGTACGTACCTTATATTATGTTTGAAATGGCTTCCTTTGGATGTTAAAATATCTCAAATTATTTGAGCTTATATGTAAATAGTAGGGAATTAAAATGTTTGAGTGTGTTTTGTGAGTTTCATTGAGATTTGTTTGTATGTATGAAGTAGGTTGAGATATATCTAACTTTTTTTTTTATGAAAAGTTAAAAAAATAGTGAGTCTCATAAATGATTGGTTTATTTTTTATAGTGATGGAGTAATGATAAAAGTCCTATCAATAAACAATGTTGAGTACTTAAGATGAAAAAAGTGAGGTTAGTTTAGAAGAAATAAGTTGTGTGTTTGAATATAGAGTATATTTATCTGTACGAAACTATTTTAAATCATAATCTGAGATCACCATAACGCCCAAATGGGTCCTAAAAATCCATAAATATATATATATATATATTATTTATTGATGCATATATCAACTTTAATATTTGGTGGGTTAAATGTTAGGCGGCGTACATGGCCATGGCTAGCTAGACTATATACTTTTTTACGTATTTCCAAACATTATGTTTATTGGATACGTACGTAAGAGCTATATATATATATATAGAGAGAGAGAGAGAGAGTATATATATATTTATCATATAGTATATATTAGTAAAGATTTTATGTGCAAGATGGTGTAACCGAGCAGTATGTCAGTTGGACTGTGTGATACCCCATATGATAAGAACAGGTAGTGTATGAGATTCCCATATTGGTTAAGAATGAGAAGTTCTTATTCATTACAAAGTTCCAGTAGGGCTTTAACTGTATCATTGACTACTCATTTAAGAGTATAGATCATATGATTTGAGCCTTATTAGGATGTTACAAATACTATTAAAGCATTTCCTAATCAGAAATGTGAGATTTGAGTTATGCCACCTATGATGGTCTGGCCCGATAAGAACCTTAAAAACATAAGAGGGGATTATGATACCCCATATGATAAAGATAGTTAATGTATGGGATTTCACATTTCTTGAGAATGAAAAGTTATTACTTTTTATAAGGTTTTAATGGGGTTCCAAATATTATATTATTGACTAAATATTTTGAAGTATAGGTTATATAGTTTGGGCATTCCGTTGGTGCGTTATATATAGACTGATCTTACTTAGTGATCACGATTAAGAGTTATTTTCTTGTGATACTTGAAATTTATGAGTAGTATGTCCGTTGGATTGGATTTGCTTGGTGATTCTGAGCAAAGGTTATTTATTTTATGATGCTCAAAATTTTCGAGCAATATATCAGTCGAACTAGTCTTGCTTAGTGATATTGAATAGTGGTTAAATTCTTACACTACTCAGTATTACCTACCAGTGTGTCCATCAGACTAGACTTGCTCGGTGTTCCTAAACAATGGTTATTTTCCTCCGATGCTCCTGAGCAAGTGCTAAATTCTTGTGCAACATGTCAGTCAAATTGTGCAAGTCCACTTATGTCCAAGTGAAATTGTTGCTGCATTTTTTATATGAAGAAAATATAATCTTTAAAATGCATATAAATTAGAAGTGATCATTAAGAATGAAAGTCATTGAAGAAAATTAATAATTGCTAATATGATAATGAACTAAATAATGTGAAAGTATATTAGAGTTTTGTAAATTATAGAAAATAATTGTTAAATTGGTAGTAACAAAGGTAACAAACCACGGATAGATATGTGAGTCGAAACATGGTTTTTGAACTTGTTAAGTCAAGAGGTATATATGCAACTATTGTAAAGTTTAGTGTTTGTTAGTTGCAGGCAAGTATTTGTTGTGCACATGATCAAGCAATTAAGACGATAGTTAATTTGTTGTATGAAAATGGAATTTGTTTTGTTCATAAAATCGATCTTTTTAACTCATGTATAGTTTTATTTTGCTACAAGGCTCATGCCGAAGTCTACAATATTTGTATATATAAAGATCATCTTGAAAGTTGAATGTTTTAAACTAAACTAATGAAAATGTAAAATAGAAATAAATAATAATAGAATGCTAGTTTGACATTCTTTAATACACTTATAACCTTTATTATTGAACCACGTTTTTAATACACTTTTTAACTCATGATATGAATAATTCATATCATGTGGTGTTATTTCTGAAAACAATCGCACATGAACCTAATCCTAAGTGAGTCATATACAGTACAAGGGTATGACCAAATTTACCTAAAATTTGCCCAAAAGAAACCTCAGGAGTAAAAATATAATTTTATTTACGAGACAATATAATTTAATTAAGGCAAAATAAACATTAAGAAAAAATGAAAAATAAAGAGGCACTAATCATCTAAATGAAGATCTTCATAGTTTCATCTGTCAAACAAAAAATATTTTAGAACCTCAAAGACAAAAAGGTAGCCCATCAAAGTTTCAACACAAACCTCAAGTACAAAGAGGTAGTTTTACATATCAAAGACATTAGAACCTCGACAATAAAGAGATAAGTTTGCTCACCAAACACAAACCTCAAGGACAAAATGGTAATTTTGTTTTGCTTACTAAACACACAACTTTAAGGATAAAATTTAATAAAACATTTTAACTTAAATTATTTTATTACTATTCACACAGATATACTGAGATATTTTAAATATCCAAACGGGCCTAAAAGCCATTTTTATACCACATCTTACTAAAGATGCACCCATTCAAAGATCCCAAGACACAGGAAAGAAAATATTTCCAAATTTCAATTAATATATATGGTACTTCTAGGAACAGCCACAACAAGAAAAATAAATATTTGTGATAAATTATATGTGATAAGAATAATTATTTGTACAAACTTATTATGATAAAAAATAATCATTTTTATAGCAAATAACTGGTCAACTGAAAATTTTAATTGTAGTGAACCTCTGTATAATTACCCCATCTGAAGTTGAGATCAACAAATTCTACTCAAAGTACTTTCTTTTCAGTTCTGAAAAGTCTACCGCTAGCTGTTAATGTCAAAAATACCTTTCCATCCACCAAATGTTGTCCATAAATTGAACCATCAAATACAGTTAGTTCAAAATCACTTAGCCCACAGTACCGAATTAAGCAAAACATCTTCAACTTTGATATCACTTGTCGATTCCAAAAAATCTATTTCAGTAGGGTCATGAAGAAGCATAAAACGAAATTGTAGTACTCCTGATCTCCTTGTTTCTTTTTTTGAGCCACAATGATAAGAAAAAAAGAGCATATATAAATCTTAATTTTGTGAGCAGTAGACAGAACTAGTACCGTAGAAATAGACCCCAAAAAAAAAAAAAAAAACCTGGTATTTTTGGGTATAGATATATATAAAGAAAATATTTTAGCCATAAGGGATTACATAAAAGTAAACTCATATATTGATGTGGTAAGTTAGATTGTAAAGTTATTTTTATTATAAAGCAAGATTTAACGGATTTCATGAAATCATGCCAGTTTGTGAGTTTATTTTATATAATTTTTTTTTATGTTTGTAGTAATTATATATATATATATATAAGATTGTTTAAGCTGAAACCATGCATGCTAGCTAATTACATCATGATGATCATGTCTTGTATAATTTCTGAAGTTTAAGCTTAATTTTGTGTTGTAATATTTCTTGGCCATCCTGAAACATTAATAAACGTGGGAGGTAAAAACTACACGACTATCCAAATAAATGAAGATCATGATGCAGGTAAAAAGCAGTCAATTTTTCCTTATTAGTAATTAATGTTAGGTGTGGCATCAGGCTTCAGCTATATATATATATAGGTCCGGACTACTTCAAAAGATATGCGGGGAAAGCAAGCACTGAATTAATATTCTCGACTATTAATATTCCCACGTTTATTTATGTTCCAGAATCCAGGATGGGTGTGGCATCGAGTCCATTAGATCTGAAAGGCATCTTTTACTTTTTGTGGTTCTTGTCTAAAAGCACACTTGATGAGATTTTGAACAAATATAATTACTGTCGTCCGAGCTACTCAAACATTACAAAATGGCCCCGGCACAATTTTTACTTTTTTTTTAAAATAAACATATAAATTGATATAATTTTATAATCTTTCGTATCATATCAAATTATATCTATTTATAAATTTATTTTTGTTATGATTACTTTTAGATCCCGTTTAGATGTTGAATTCAGTTGAGATGAATTGAGTTCTTTATAAATAGTATAAATTGAGATAGTGGAGTGAGTTTTGTGGGACCCACTTAAGATGAGTTTAAATGTATTTAAATATTAATATGAGTTTAGATATATTTATATGAAGTTAAAAAAAGTTATGGATCCTGCATGTAAAGAGGTATTGAGTTGAAAATAGTTGTGAGTCTCACATGTAAAAATATTTTGATTTGAGATGAGTTTAATGATTTGAAAGTTGAGTTTTTAGGTATTAAATTCTAACTTAAAATTAGATTGAACTAATTAATCTCAATTTAATTCAAATTCCAAAGGGAGCGTTAATATTCTTTTTTACCTCCTGTACAAAGCAAGCCACTTTTAAGTTATAACAACATTTGCTAAATCGGAAGTAATTAAAAAAACCTTCATATTCACCAAACTGTGTAAGTTTAAAATTAAAATTGAGTTCGGCTCTGGTTTAACCATTAGTTCAATAATTGAGTTTTGCAACATATATTTGGCTAATAGGTAGACTCCACGTGCAAGACTAGTGTGATCTGTTGGAAGTGTTGTATTTTTTATATCGAACAATATGTAATTCTAGATGCATATCATATATGAACGCTAGTGGACTTAAAAAAAATCCAAGTTCATAATCTTGACTATGAATTTTCTACTTAAATAGATCAAAACTATTGAAAGACGAGATAAAAATAAGAGTTTTGCTACATACAAGCAAAGTCGCGTACTAATCTGCGTACCAATACTGATTCTTTCATACTTAAAATTTAAATTAGCACTGTTTTCAATAAAATCTACTTTTTGACTAATCACAATAAATTGGTACACATATTAATACACAATTGTGCTTACAACTAGATTTTTCCTAAAAATAAATACTATTGTTCAAATGAGACTTTTCAAAGTCATCTCCTTGTTGAAGGGTGGAGTTTGACGCTCTAACAAAGATTTTGTCTCTTAGACATTAGCCTTAAGAGTTTCGTATAATGGCAGGGAAAATTACAAGAATGTGGGAAGGATTGAAATTGATAGAAGAAGAAAAACAAGAAATCATACTATCAGAAGAGGCTATCAATATCTTAAAAACCGGAAGAAAACACTGTCTAATCTCTTTGATCATCAATGATAAATTAGTGAATAAAGAGACTTTCAGATCAACTCTGACCAAGATTTGGAACTTAGATGATTGGTTTATTTTTAAAGAAGTGGGCGAGAACACATTCTTGTTGGAGTTTTAAAAATTTTCAAACAAGGAGAAAGTCTTGCATGGTATATCGTGGTCTTTTGATGGACACTGTGCTTTAGGAATTTGAAGGGAGCTTAATGCCTAATGAGATTCAATTCACATATGAACCATTTTGGGTTCAGTTACACAACCTCCAATTTGTTGGAATGACAAGGGAAATGGGTGAACTCATTGGATTAGCCATTGGCAATGTACTTAAAGTGGATGTAGATCATGAAGTCATTGGGTAGGGAAAGTTCCTGAGAATTAGAGTGGGAATTGACTTCTCAAAACATTTGGCTATTGGCCGTTTACTAAGCATTGGTGGTAAGCAGGTGTGGGTTAATTTCAAGTGTGAAATATTACCAAATTTATGCTTCAAATGTGGTATTTTGAAACACAAGGATAGGAAATGTCCAGAACATAACTCCAGTCCCCAAGCTCAAGAACAATATGGCCAATGGATGCATGCTGCCCTAATCCTTTATTCTAGAATGGTGGCCAAAAAATATGATAACACATCGAAATCAACTAGTCAAGCCTCTCACTAGCACTAGAGATCTAATGAGGAGGATAGCAAAAGTGATGGAAAAGGAAAGACCAATCAAATTGAGAGGGATGTGAAGTAATCATAGGAAAATAGATGAGAGGATCTGATGATCTCCACAACTATATCCCAGGATGTTCGCAACCTTGACAAAGAAAGGGAAGAATTTCTATCCAAAATTGGCAGTGATCAAAATTCCCCCTATGATAATACACACGATATAGTTGATAATAGAGCAGGGGAGATTATCCCATTTTTAATGGACCTAGAATTGAGAGATTCTTAGCCATATCCCATCTCTAACAAACCTTCCTTAAACACCAACCCTGATAGCCCAAATACCTGTCCCCACTGAAGCTTAATACTTCTCTTGATCAACATACTAGGTATCCACATGGAAAAGAAAAGCTAGAGGCCTATCTATTAAACATGTCGATAAGTTTAAATTGTCTCAAGAACCCTCACCAGAGAAGTTAAAGAAGAGGACATTGGCTTATGATTCTATGAAGCTGATTAACAGTCCTATCTCCAAGAAACAAATGCCCAGGCTCCCCCCTAAAAGAAGCATAACTCAGGTTGGATTGGTGGAGGTTGTTATGCAGCCCTACCACCAACAATGAATTGCTTAAGTTGGAACTACTGAGGGCTTAGGAACCCTTGGGCAGTTCAAGAGCTTTACTTTTGGTGAAAACTAAGAGCCCACGGTTAGTTTTCCTTATATAGATTGAATGTTGTAGGGAAAAAGTGGAATTGACAAGAAATAAAATTGGCTTTTATAGAAGTTTTGTTGTTAACAGTAGAGGATGGAGTGGGGGTTTAGCCCTACTATGGAACTCCCATTTGGAAGTGGAACTAGAATCATTTACCAACTGACACATATCTACAATGATCACTTTGTCAGCAGAGGGATGAAATGACTTTTCACAGGATTTTATGGAATTCTAGCTACAACAAAAAGGAAGGAGTGCTGGAATTTGCTTCAAGCACTAAAACCTCAAGAGATTATACCCTGGTGATGTGTTGGGGATTTCAATGAAATCCTCAAACAAAGTGAGAAATTTGGTGTTGATAGAAGGCCTTATAATCAGATAGAAAGTTTTGGAGTAACATTAGAGACTTGTGAGCTAAGTGATCTAGGCTACCTAGGGGACAAATTCATCGGGAAAAACAACAGAGATGGTGATGACTTTACAAAGGAGAGACTTGATCGTGCTCTAGGAAATTCAGCATGGCTTAATATGTATGAAAATCACATTGTGAATAATCTTGTTGCCAACTGCTTAGACCATAATCCTATACTTATCTCTTTGCAGCCACAATTTTTAATAAGAATAAAGAGAGAATTTCTAGATATGAAGCTAGCTAGTTTAAAAAGGTAGATTGCAGCATCGTGGTAAAGGAAGCCTAGCATGCTACTACGGTTTTAGTAAGCTTCAAGAAACTAATGCTGGATTAAAAATATGCTAGTTGAGGCTAAGGCAGTGGAGTAAGGATAAACACATAGGTCAGGGCAAACTCATTAGCTCAAAATTGGAATTGCTTAATCATTTACAAGAGGCCAATAGGGGCCATTTAAATACTGATATCAAATGTTTGTAGAAAGAGGTGGATCTATTACTTGAAGAGGAAAACACTAATTGGAAGCATAAGGCCAAACAAGCATGGTTAAGGATGGTGATAGAAATACTAAATTTTTCCACAAGTATGCCAGTTTTAGAGAGAGAAAAAAAAAGAACACTATCCACAAGATCACAAACAGAGAAGGGCAGTCAACCAAGGAGCCTGTGGAGATCAGTAACACTTTCCAGAAATATTTCTAGGAGGTTTTCTCAATATCTAGGCCAGTAGGAATAGAAACATGTCCACAGTTCTTGGAACCCTCAGTGATAGAATACATGATTGCTATCCTTAGCCAAAAGTTCTCTACAACAGAAGTTAAAGAAGCTGTGTTTAACATAAATCCTCTAGGATTCCTTGTACCTGATGGTTTTCCTATTACCTTCTACTAAAACCATTGGGAAACAATGGGCCCAAAGAGTGTGTTGTTGTTTTTAGAGGCTCTAAATGATGAGAAATGGCTAGATAGTTTAAATTAAACTCATTATGCCCTCATTCCAAAGATTAAATCTGCCTCAAAGGTAACTGAAGTCAAGCCTATTAGTCTTTGCAATGTATTTTACAAAATCATTGCCACAGTGTTGGCCAACAGATTAAAGGCTGTCTTTTAGATATAATCTCCCCTTCTTAGAGTGCTTTTGTGCTTGGCAAACTTATTACGGATAACGTGATAGTAGCCTTTGAATCCATGCATAGCAAGAGCAAAGCATGGAGGAGATGGGTGTTTCTAAAATTTTGACATGAGCAAAGCATATAACATGATTGAATGAGTGTTTCTAAAATCTGTCATGGAGAAGATGGGTTTTGTTCAAAGGTGGATTGATCTCATCATGCAGTGGGTATCCACAGTTTCCTATTCACTTCTCATCAATGGAATCCCACAAGAAAAACTCACTCCAACTAGGGGGATTAGGCAGGGTGATCTTCTTTCACCCTACCTCTTCATCCCATGCATTGAAGCACTTAGCAATCTTCTTAAAAAAATCTGAAGATTCTGGTTTGATCATTAGCCTCCCTCTAGCTAGAGGCCAAATCCGTATTAACCACTTGTTTTTCCCAGATGACAGCTTACTTTTTTGCAAGGCAAATTCATTAGAATGGAGTAAATTATTCAACCCTTTGGATTCTCATGAGAAAGCTTTAGGTCAAAGACTTAATAAAAAAAAATGCGTCCATTTTCTGCAGTAAGAGCACTAGAGAAAATACCAAGAATATCATCACTACCATAGCAGGTAGTAGAGCTACAACTTCTTATGGAAAATACTTAGGCTTGCCATCACTAGTGGTGAGATCTGGAGCCAACACTTTTAGAGGGCTACTTCATAAAGTGAAAGATAGATTGAGGAACTAGAAAATGAAATTCCTCTCACAAGCAAGCAATAAAATATTGCTCAAATAAGTTGTCCAAGCCATTCCCATTTACTGCATGGGAATTTTCAATCTTCCCAAGCACTTGCCAGAAGAGCTTAACAAGGTAATACTGGCCGGTGGGGTTAGCAAGCATAGGAGAATAAACTTCATTGTGTGAGTTAGGATCAAATGAGGAAGTCTAAGAATATAGGGGCTCTGGGATTTAGGGATTTTAAGAACTTTAATATTGTCATGCTAGCAAAGCAATGCTGGAGATTAGTTCAAAACCCCTATTCCCTTACTGCACAGGCTCTCAAGGCTAAATATTTTCTAGCAACTACTTTCTCAAAAGCAAAACTAGGAAGCAACCCTTCCTACATAAGGCAAAGCTTTTGAGCTGCAAGGCCTCTCCTTAAAGAACGACTTTATTGGAGGATAGGAAATGGAAAATCTATAAGCATCTAGACTGACAAGTGGCTCCCTTAGCAATGTACTTTCGAATTCCACAGCTCTATTAGATTCCTACATGCTGATACTAGGGTTTCTATTTTGATTGAAAAAGACACTAATTAGTGGCACAAGGCTTTAGTGGATGATATTTTCTCCAACACTGAAGCTGACCTTATCAAAACTATCCTTGTTGGTCCATGTAGTAGACTTGACAAACTAATTTGGAGGTGTACAAAGCAATGTTTTGAAAACCGTTCCGTTCCGGCCGGAATTTTTCGTGCCGGAACAGTGACCGGAATGGGATAGGTATCTATTCCGTTCCGGGTCAAATTCCGGCCGTTCCGGTCAATTCCGGCCGGATTCCGGCATTCCGGCCGGAATAGTAATTCCGGTCCTTTTTTTTTTTTTTTTTTTTTGAAAAAATATATAAAACACATATTTATTAATATATTTTTTTGAAAAAATATATAAAACACATATTTATTAATATATTTTATATATATAATTTATTTATTCATTTATTGGAAAAGATAGTTTTTATATATATAATTTATTTATTTATTGTATATCCCGAAACGGTACACCGAAACGTTTATTTGAGAATTAACTTAATTAAGTTAATTTACTACATGATATACACTTAATTATAAATCTTTAATTCTTCTATATATGTACACATATACATGATACACACTTACATATATATGTATTTATTTTATTAATTGTTAGTTTATATATACATATAAATATTTATATATAATATATAATTAATCCCGAAATGGTACACCGAAACGTACCGGTACCGAAATATTCCAGTTCAGTGCCTCAACCGGAATGGTCTACGGAACGGATTTCAAAACTTTGGTACAAAGGAGTACCTATCACCTCAGAGGAGAGTTACGGGCTCGAGCAAATGGCCAATCCTCAACTTTGCAGACAACAAAGGAAAAATGGACAAAGATATGGCACCTAGTCATTCTCAATGCAAACAAAACATTCTTATGGAGAGCTTGTTTAAATACCCTCCTTACTAGATCAAACCTCCTTAGAACAAGAGCTATTAACAACTCAATGTGCCATATATGCAAGCAAGTTTTTGAAATAGTGGTGCATGCACTTTGGGAGTGCACCTGAGCCAGAAATGTGTTGGGGTAATGTGCCATCAGAATTAAAAAATGTGGAACCTAGAGGCAGGTTTATAAAGACATAGTGGAGACAATGCTTGGTATTTCAGACAAAGAAGAATGGAAGAGTATGCTGTGATATCATGGAATGCATGGAAAAGAGTCAATGGGTTTATCTTCAAGGATGTTTACACGCACCCAAACACTTTAGTGCAACAATCAAAGCTCTTGCCAACAAACCTCACACAGTTTCAAAAGCCCAATAGCATTTCTAGAGGAGAACATGATTTGAATGAAAGATGGGAGGTTCTCCCATAGGGAGTCTTCAAACTCAATTGGGATGGTGCTTTGGGTAAGGTTCATTATAAGGTGGGTATTGGTGCTATTATTCGTGAGTGGGAGGGCACAATCATGGCAACTTTGAGAATGAAGAGGGATCTATTTCCTGACCCTTCACTAGCAAAGGCCTTAGCAGTTCTATTGGCTACCTTGTTTTGCAAAGAATTGGGTTTCAAGAACCTAATATTAGAAGGTGATGCATTACAAGTGGTCCAAGGTATCCAAAGATCAGATGAACTTGGTATTTGCACATGTATGCTTATGGCAGGTACATCTATACTGGCTACCTTCGATACATGGTCAGTGCAGCACACAAGGAGAAATAAGACTAAAGCTACACTAGAGTATGTGTGATACAAAGTGCTACAAGGAGAAATCTAGTTACAACAAATTTTTATTGACATTGTTAATTATGTATCTTAATATTAAATATTTGGAAAAGTCCATCATAACCATATGGAGTATTTAAGATTTTAATATTTACAATAGAAACACAACTAATAGAAAATCGTATTTAAAAGATAGTAAACAATACAAACAATAGGTAATAACATATTAATATATGATGCATGTTAGAGCACTTTAAGGCAAATCATTATCAGCAATCTAACAAAGAAAAATGGGACAAATATGAGACATGGCATAAAGTAACACACAACTCCCAAAGTATGTAAAGAGTTCAGAAAGCATTTATAGTACCTGGGGATTGCGTTTTATATCCGATCTCTAG
Source organism: Carya cathayensis (assembly GCA_011037825.1). NCBI lineage: Eukaryota > Viridiplantae > Streptophyta > Magnoliopsida > Fagales > Juglandaceae > Carya > Carya cathayensis. The sequence goes on from QGSO01000239.1 coordinate 406,419, forward strand.
GGTCTGATGTCCGTACCCTGTGTTAGGGGGATGTGTCCCCTCAATAGTTCCTTCAGTTTGGCTCCTTTAATATGGCGTAGCTCTTTGGGATGATGCATTTAATGTGGCATGGCTCTCTAGGGTGGTGCATTTGATGCGGAATGGCTCTCTACCCCATTTAGCCATGAGATGCACGCCGTCAGGCTCTTCCTTCCCCATCTATCAGAGGATCAAGGGCTCCCCACGATCTAGGCCCACCTATCTGCTCATGGCTACATGGGGTCAAGCTCTGTCGAGGTGGCATGTTCCTCCCTCCCTTGCATCATGGTGGGTTTCCCGCACGTCCATGTTCATAGACTGATTTCTATTTTGGGACCTAGGAGTTTTTGATTGGGTCGATGGGGCGTTCGGTTGGCTTGGGCCCCTCTTGGTATTGGGCTTACACTGCCCGAGGGAAAAACTCCCTTACAGTTACCCTGCCAATTCCCATTAGGCTGGTTAGATGAGAATTTCTTCTTTCCTCTCATTTCAAGTCTCTATGCGGCCACTGCCGATTGGTATCCCTCCCTCCCAAGCAGGATGGCCTTTTTGCCTTCTGGTTCCATCGTGTGTCGGGCCCTTGGGCTTCCTTTCATCATTTGATGCGACATACGATGCTTTGCCTCTTGACTTTACTGGCACTTTCTTCGACAGTTGGGTTTTGGTACTTGATGGAGGCCATTATGTTCCCTTGGCATTAATGCATTTCAAGCAATTTCTCCAACTTGGTGTCGTGCCGCGAGTCTAGCAAGATTCGAACCGCTCTACTTCCCATGTTCAGTGCATGAAAGTTGGAAAGCCAAACAATGTTTTCGTATATAAGGTTTGCCCTATGCATACCGTTATCTTATTAGTTCATTTGCCTCCTACTTGTATCCCTGTTTCCTTTGCTTAACCTATCCCTTTCTTTGTCCCCTTCCTCAGCCTTACTTCCAATGGCTGCCAAGAAGTCCGATGAACCCACGGTCTTTAGTGAGCAGAACCTGCCTGAGGCCATACCTTAGAGCTGAGCTACGCCAGCCATCACTGGCGCTTGGAGGCTTTTTGGGAATTTTTTCTGTCGCTAATATCTACCTACCATGTCCCAAACACGATGGTTTTTTAGATTCCTTGGCCACGAGATGGGATTGTCAAAGTTGACGGTTCTACCTCGCGCATTGCCCTTTTCCCCAACATGTTCTCCTAGAGGTTGAGGTGGCCTTTCCCTCATCTTGTTTGCAAGTCTTGAATAGTCTCGGGCTAGCTCCCTCCCAACTTTAGCTGAATGCCTGGTGGATCCTAATATGCTGCTACATTTTGTGGCAACGCAGGCTATTGAAGTCTGACTCAGAGCATGCTGACTTAACTTGCTTTGAGTTCCTCTTGACCCACAATGTTATAAGGTGCGCAAGGGATATTTATAGTTTCAGGATGGTGAATGCCCTATATCGTATTGGATCAGAGATATCGCAAAACCAAGGATTGGACCGACAAGTTTTTCGATGTGCTTGGCAAGGGATTGGACTTTCCCAATGGGTAAATTAAAAATGGTGATTTCTCCATCAAGGCTAGGTGGGGTTTCATTCCTAGTGACAAGAGCGTGTGACCGACGACCACTCCTGACGAGCTGCACTGTATTGCCATCGTCGAGAAGTGGGTGGAAAAGCATCCACTTGCTACTCACTCGAAGGCTCTCTTGGGGGAGGAGAACATTGCAATGCATCTTCCTCCTGTTAGTCACACCATTCATGCCAACTGCAACAAATTTAGCCGCTAGTTGCCTTGCCAAGAAGTGTTCCTACAATTCTCCTGCCAAACACGTGCGCGGGAGGCACCTTTGGATTGACAACTAACACATGTTTTAGGGCTAAAGCTGTAGTTAGAGAGGGAGCAGCGGACACGTCAAGGCCAGCGGGGTTCCTTCCCTCCCGCCTATGCCCAAGGCTCGCAGGAGACACTCAAGAGGTTGGACGCTGGGTAGGGGTCTCGGATTTCGGCAACTACACATCAATTGCCTTCGATGATTGACCTAGAGGTGGTTGAGAATGGGGCTTAGGGAGGCTTCAGGGGTGCTTTTGGGGACTTTGTAGAAGGGTCCAACTCTTCTGAGGAGGGTATGCTATCACCCAAGCCTGCCTGTAGCGAAGCTCTCGTAGGTGGTGTCGTGCCCATTATTGCCACTATTGATCTGATGGTGGCATCTGCTAAGGAGTCAGTTGAGAAGGCTCCAAAAAGGGGCGCCGAGGCGGTTGTGACCATTTTGCCAACTGTTAAGGAGGTAGCATCCATTGTGTAGGAGTTGTTTTTTGTGTTTTTACTTGGCCAAACGGTTTGATATTTTCCCTTTTTGGAGAGGGTGATTGTTTCACTTCCCGCCTATTTCACATGTCAGGTCCTAGGGCATCCCTGTTGGGTCTGTTCGCAAGCCGATGCGATGTGCATTGATTCCCTCATTGACTTTAGTGGCATGCTTCAGGTAGTTAAATGTTGGTACTTGTTCACACCCATTACATGCTTCTTACATTAATGGTGCTAGGTGGCCTTTACCACGTCACTTTGCACAATGCATGCCCCAAGATTCGCTTGTGCAAGCTATGAGATTCGTGCAGTGCGTGCTGTGAGATTCGCACAGTGCGCATTGCTAGATTAGCGTCAAACCCACTGGTGCCTTGGGATACGCATGCTCCCAAGACTTGGGGATACGAACTGTCGCCCATGCCAATATAAACTGTTCCTTCACAGTTGGTGGTCTTCATATTTCTTTTCATACCCTTCAAGTGCTAAGGGCCCTTCTGATTTTCCTGTGTGGGTTCTATCCTAGAGGCTAAGCCCGATGAGCCTGTTGGTTCTCTTCGAGGCCCTTTGGAAGAAGCTTCGCCATAGCTTCATACTGAAGCAAAATTTGGGCGACCTCACATGGCATTCGGTTATGGCCCCTAGCGAGTTGGAAATGTTAAAGACAGAATACAAAGTGTCAAGCATTGTCAATTTAGTGGTACTTTCTCTAGACAGGGATGTTGCAGACCCTGGGGGGCTCTTGTCAAAGGTCGTGTTGTACCCCGCCATGTCCCTTAGCTGCTTCTGGGCAGCCTTTTGCTGTCCAATCGGTGGTGCACTAGACTGTCTAGGTTGTGCTTTTGTTCGACCCCATCCAAACACATGGGGGGTCGAGGAGTGTTACCGTGTCATTTGGTGGTGTGTTCAAAAGGTGGTAGGGCTTGGGCGCCCTAAGCATTCCGTTCACCAGTCTATCCTTTCTCATGACCTGTCGTGCAATTCATGCTTTATCCAAACGTCGCGACTCATTAGGCCGAAGGGGTTAGGCCGGGGTTCCACCATTGACGGGAGCACCTACCATGGTGGAACCGTTTGGGCTTGGGCAAATGCTCTCTAACAAAGGGCTTTTGTCGAGACTAGCTCCGTGCTCACACCCCATGGCCACTCCCACGAGCGATGATAATCACTTTCCAAAGGCTCCCATCTGCTACTTCCACCAGAAAATGATTTGCTCGGTTGACGGCCTCCCTAACGATTGTCCTGCGAATTGTTGGAGGAGGTGCAAGGGAGTTATCAGCTGCTTTTGGAGGTGGACTTGCCGGTACCAACGAGCTGGGCTTACGGTGGTTAACATGATACCCTCTCTTGTTAGTTTCGTTTGTGACAATGCTTGGGTTAGATGAGGGGTTGTGCACTCTCGGACGAACCTACAGATTCCAAGCCCATCGGCTAAATGTTTTCCCTTTTGAGATGTATGCGTTTGCCCTTTTTTGTTTGTAAGGCCCCTTATAAAGACGTAGCAATCTTCCTGTCACATATTTTACTTTATTTTTTCCCTTTATTTCTTCACTAGTTGACCCAATAACCTGGGAGGGGCCCCTGGATCTCCTTGTTGGCACCACGAGGAGAAGGGTTGGTAAGTCCGTGGAGACACAACACTTGCCTCTCCTTACTGGCCCCCTTTCAAGCTGGTTCCTTTTGCTTTTCTTCTACTTGCACTTTGTACATATAGTTTGCATGCTCAGGTGGGGAGCATTTGGGTGAGAGACGCCGCTACCGGCATCATGGGCTTGACCCCCTTTTTCTTTTTTTAGGCAAATAACTCCAGCCTCAGCAGAATAACTAGCGCCAAGGGAAGATTAGGCTTCCACCCGAGGGAGAGAGTCTGGGATACTTTGAGCCATCCCTCTCCTCTTTTGTCTCCTCGGCAAGCAAGTTGTCCTGCAGTCTGCGTGAATGCAACCAGGCTAGCAAATGACCTGTTGACCATCTTGGGTGTGCGGGAGGTTGGACAGTCCCTGACATTTCCTACTTGTTACCTCGGCACGAGGCCGGTGGCAAGACATTAGCTCTAGGGCAAGCTACTTGCTTCAGGCCCTCACTGAGGGTTGAGTAGCATGTGGAGGGTAGCCTCGCCCTGCGTCTCTGGAAGAAGTTAAGCAGTACGCTTAGACTAGACTCGTTCTACCGTCCTCCATAGGAGTGAGGGCCAGAGGTTGAACCCAATCGGGCTATGTTGGTCGGGAGTCCACAAGCACACTTTGCTGCGAGGTGGGTCTGGCCGCCTTGAGGTCAAGTTGGCCTATTGGTCCTTATCCTGAAGGCATGTAGGAGTTGCTCACTGGAGCTGTGAGAGGCAGGTCAATCAGTGTAAACAATCTTTGTCACCTACTAACCTCATCGGTTCGAGAAGCATAGTGCATATTCGAGGTGCTCTGTTGTTGGAGATGGTGCTCTCGAGTCTACAGGAAGTTCAAAGGCTGAACCTACACTTTGTCGAGGAAGGGGCAAGGATGCTTCTGTCTATGTCTTTTCCTTCTGTCCCCCCGAGAAGGTAGTCTGTTAGACAGTTGATGTTGGTCCTCAACGAAAAGGTAGGCAAGAGTTGTGTGCTCAACTTGCAAGAGTCAACTCGATTAGTTTAAATAACCTATAGAACCTTGCAAACCTGAGTAGCTGAGGAGTAATGAAGACCATGGGTGTTCCATTGGAGGAGATGGTCTTTCAAGAGTTGTGTCGGGTAGTCAGAGGACTAACCTGTACTCCGCCGTGGAAGGGCTAGGGATGTCTCAGGCCATGCCTTATCCTTTTACCCCCAAGGGAGGTAATCTGTTGGACGGCTAAGGATTTGGTCCACACTCATCACAATGGGGACAGGGTACGTTGTTCAGATAGCAAATAGATTGGACCTACTCTCCTTCGTGGGGAGGTTAGACTGAGCTGGGGGTTGGTTCTGCCTATCGACCCTTACTGGGAGGTAGGTTGTTCAGGCAATTTGTGATTGGACTAACTCTCATCCGTTGGCACCGCGAGGAAGGTAGGTGAGGGTCAAGTTGGAGTTGATCTCGTTCCTACCTGTTGATGCTCACGAGAAAGGTAAGTTACCGGGTAGTCGAAGGCTGGCCCACACTCCTCCGCGGGGAGGATAGAGCAGCACTTAGGTATGGTCTATCCCTTTGATACCCCATGAGGAGGTAGGTTGTCTTTGGAGATTCTGTCGATGGAGATTTATGTTGATGTTGATATACATTGGTGGAGATATACGTTGATGGAGATGTCGATTTTACACATTTAATTCTTAAAAAATTCGTTTTTCTCATTAGTAAAGCTTATACAACAAACAAGAATGTAAATTACAAATTTACAAAGCTTTCGAGGAAGGGGGAGCACGATCTGCTCCTCTCGCTCCTTATTATATGTAGGAGGAGGCCAGCGATGAAGGTTCTATATGCGCCTCACATGAAGCCACAACTAGTCTTTGTCGGTGATTTCCCCGACCAGCCCTTGGCTTCAGCTCCTCACATACCATTCCAGCGCCAAGACCTATTCTCCCCGGATCTCTCCTACTCCCTGAGAGGTTGGAAACTTTATCTTCAGATGGTAGGTAGAGGTGATTGCCTTCAGGCTATTAAAGGTTGGTTGGCTGATTATGGCATTGTAAGATAATGGAACCCCCACTACCAGAAAGTCAACCATGACAAAGGCCATGTAGGGAGTGTTGCCCATCAAGACGAACAACGTGATGGTCTCGACCGGCTGAACTATCTCCCCGAAGAAGCCCTTGAGTGGTGTTGGGGCCAATTGGAGTCGGGTGGCATCTATTCCCATCCAAGCGGATGCTACCCAAAAGAGGATGTCTACCGAACTGCCATTGTCGATGAGGATCCTTCTTGTAGTGAAGTTAGCGACTGGCATGGTCACTACTAAGGCATCCTGATGCAGGTACAGAACCCCTTCCTCACCACTTTCCCTAAAGGAGATTATGGGGCCTAGCTTGCTCCTCATGTCCTTGGTCGGGTAGTAATCGACCGAGTATACCTCTTGATACTAAGCCTTCCTAGCATGTGCCTTTCTCCCAGACGAAGTTGCTCCTCCCTGGAAACCCACCAGCGATGGTCCTGATATCCCCGAGCGGAGGTCTTTCCTAGCGCAGAAACTGGGAGCAACTATGCTGGAGCATTTGCTGGGCTTCGCTTTGCCGCGAGCTTTTTGCCCTCCTCAGTTTACCTCCTCTCTTGGTGCTTTTCCCTCGAGACCACCTCCTTCAGACTTACTCTGGATAGCGAGTAGGAGGATACCTCAGGGCTAGCCGATCAGCCTGGTCCCTACCCCCTCTCAAGGAGTGGCAGTCTTTTGTGTTGTGGGTGGTGGACTGGTAGTAAGTGCAGTAGTGGCGAGTTGGCTGATCGTATTATTGGGCTGGCTAGCATTCATCGTTTTGGATGGCGAGCGCATATCGGTCTAACTGAAACCCCAAACCCTTTGAGGGGGCTTCCTCTCTCCTTCCGTCAGGTAGTCTCCTTTCTACCTTTTCGTGAGCTTGGCTTTCAGTTAAGGCCTTCCCCTTTTTGTCCTCCCATTCCAGTTATTTCTTCATTAGCTCGATCAGAATGTGCAGCATGTCCTCGGCATTGATGAAGTCGTCGACCTGATCAATGAACTCCCTCAGTGTGGCAAAGGTTCTCCTGGCCAACTCTGCCATGAACTGGGATCGGTGCCATACTCTTCCTAGAACCGCCGCCAAGGTGATCTTGTCGTCCTTGTTATTTGTTACGTGCAAGAGTTTGCGACCTAGTAATGGGTTTGTGAACGGGTAGAGAACAAGGATCATCCTTGCGTGCTCTACCTATGTTGGTAATTTTGTAGGATACTTCGAGGGATCCTAGGCCTCCTAAGTTGGTTTAATTTGAGAAAAACCACAACTCCCAATCAACACAAAGTTGAAGATAATATTCATTAGATGGTTTTATTCTTGGCCTCAAGCGTTTAAATAGCTTAACAGCCATTACAATGAAAGGTCTTCTCAAATACGGAAAGCAACATCTACGTGAATAATTTAGGCCGTATTTATTGAAAAGGAAAGACAACATTTATTGAAAATAAAAGACAACAATTCAGCAGAAATTAAATAAGACAGCTGGCCAATCTTTCTCCATCATTCATGGGCTCCCTAACAGCTCCTCCTTCCTTAAAATTTTCCTTGTCCTCAAGGAAAAAATATGGAAATCGTACCTTGAAATCAACTTGATTCTCCTATGTGGCATCAGAAGGTGATAAGTTCTGCCAGTGAACAAGAATTTCGGCTCCCCCCTTGACATTTCCAAAACTGCTTGAGGTAATGGATGTGGTGTGGACTCTTCAAAGAAGGGAGGCAACGTGGGAGAAGCAATGTCTTGATCTCCAATCCTTTTTTTAAGGAGTGAAACATGGAAAACTAGATGGAGTTTGGAATCTGAAGGAAGCTCCAACTTATACGCAACCGCCCCAATTTTGGATAGAATTTTAAATGGCCCGAAATACTTGGGGCTGAGTTTGAGATTTTTTCGTTGAGCTAAAGATAATTGACGATATGGACGTAACTTGAGATACACAAATTCGCCAACTTGGAAATTTTTTCTGTATGCTTCGCATCATAGAATTTTTTCATCCTTCCTAGCGCCACCTTCAAATTATTTTTTGCTTCTCTAATAACCACATCTCTCTCCAGAAGAAACTTTTCAATTGATTCCACATGTGTAGTGCCATGAACATAGGCAAGTAGAGTGTTGGGCTCCCGACCATAAACAATCTCGAAAGGGGTCTTTTTTGTAGATGAATGGATGCTAGTATTATAGCAATATTCCACCCATGGAAGCCAAACCACCCACTCCTTGGGCTTGTTGTTTGTGAAGCAAAGTAAATACATCTCCAAGGTCCTGTTGACCATCTCAGTTTGACCATCCGTTTGTAGATGATATGCCGAACTAAAATTGAATTTAATCCCATTTAAGAGAAATAAATTCTTCCAAAAAGAACTAGTGAATATCGGGTCACAATCACATACAATGGTTTCCGGCATTCCATGAAGCTTGAACACGTGCTCAAAAAATGTGTGAGCAATGGTGATGGCTGAATAAGGGTGTTTGATGGGGATGAAATGACTGTATTTGGACAAGCGATGCACAACCACAAAAATAGTAGAGTTGCCTCTAGAAGTCGGCAAGCCATCCGCGAAATCCATAGATATGTTAGTCCACACATGTCTTGGAATGGGAAGGGGATTTAAGAGGCCAGCGGGTTTGGCATGGTCCACCTTATTTTTTTGGCAAATCTCACATTCTTGAATAAACTTCCTTACGTGTTGTCTCATCCCCTTCCAATAAAAAAACTGATTTAATCCTATGGAGAGTTTTGTGGAATCCTTCATGCGTGCTTAAATGGAACTCCTTAATTATAGGAATTATGAAATCTAAAGATGGAAGGAGAAAGATGCGGTCTTTGAAAAAAATCATTCATTCTTTGAATAGCCATGGACCCAACGCCTCCCCTTGTTGAATTTTCTCCACAAGACCCTGCAGTTGAGAGTTAGCTAAAATCTCGGATTTAATGGGATCCACCCAATTAGGAATGGGCGAGGATAAGGCATGTGATTGAATTTCAAATTGCCTTGACAAGGCTTCTGCTGCAGAATTTTCTTTCTCTCTCTTGTATTGAATATGAAAATCAAATCCCAAAAGCTTAACTAACCACTTTTGTTGTGTAGCGGTAGTTATTGTTTGATCCAAGAGATATTGCAAGCTTTGTTGATCAGTATGAACAAGAAATTTGGCACCCAAAAGATAAGGACACCATTTTTGAACAGCCTTGACCAATGCAAGTATTTCTTTTTCATACGTAGATAATGCTAGATTTTTCCCGTGTAATGCTTGACTAAAAAATGCGATTGGCCATTCCCCTTGCATGAGCACTGCTCCTAAGCCAACTCCAGAGGCATCACACTCTACAATAAATGGTTGAGAAAAATCTGGTAGAGCAAGTACGGGTCCGGATGTCATTGCCATTTTTAGCTCTTCAAATGCTTGCTCGGCGGTGGGGCTCCATTTAAAAGAATCCTTTTTTAGCATATTTTTCAAGGGTTGGGAGATCATTCCATAGTGGTGAATGAATTTCCGGTAGTAACCGGTGAGGCCCAAAAAACCTCGCAACCCCTTCAAACTAGTTGGTTTGGGCCATGTCATCATGGAGGAAATTTTTTCCGAGTCCATGGCTACCCCACGATGAGAGATCACGTGACCCAAGTAGCCTACGGTCTTCTTGTCCAAATTGACATTTTTCACGCTTGACAAAAAACTTGTTAGCTTGCAAAACATGTAGCCAAGTTGTTATGTGCCAAAGTTTGCGACCTTGTAGTGGGTTTGTGAACGGGTAGAGAACAAGGATCGTCCTTGCGTGCTCTACCTATGTTGGTAATTTTGTAGGATACTTCAAGGGATCCTAGGCCTCCTAAGTTGGTTTAATTCGAGAAAAACCACAACTCCCAATCAATACAAAGTTAAAGATAATATTCATCAGATGGTTTTATTCTTGGCCTCAAGCGTTTAAATTGCTGAACAGCCATTACAATGAAAGGTCTTCTCAAATACGGAAAGCAACATCTACGTGAATAATTTAGGCCATATTTATTGAAAAGGAAAGACAACATTTATTGAAAATAAAAGACAACAATTCAGCATAAATTAAATAAGATAGCTGGCCAATCTTTCTCCATCATTCATGGGCTCTCTAACATTATTTGTCTTCATGCACTCCTTGTTGAACCTAGACATGTATGCCTTTAAACTCTTGTCCTACCCTTGGTTGATGGTGAGGAGGTACGCCGCGAGGTGTCTCCTTATCCTGCTCGCCATAAACTACATAAAGAATAGCTGAGCCGGCTCCCCGAAGCTGTCTATGGAACCAGGCACCAGGGACCTGAACCACACTCTCGCTGGTCCCTTCAAAGTCAACAGGATTGCTCTGCAAGCCACCTCCCTTAGGAAATAGTGCAGAGTCATGTGTGCCCCAAAGCTTTCCAAGTGCTCGAACGAGTCCCAAGTTCTATCATACATTTCCATTAGGGGGACTTGAAACTTTCGTGGTAAGGGAACCACCATAACTTCTTCATTGTACGGTAGGCCTATGCTGGTAAGTAACTAGTCCACTGGTGACGAGGTGCCCATCTTTCTCGCCATCTCCTCATATTTCTCCTTGAGGTTATGCAGCTCGTTTTGCATATTCCTCCTCTCCTTGTCTGTGTTGCCTTCTCCTCCTGCATTTTTGAACCAACATGCTCATCATACCCTAGCTCATTGGCAGTTTCCTTGAGTGACTCGTTCTCCTTTCAAAGGACACCCATCTCAATGGTCAACTTTTTGACCAGCTATTCCACTGCTGCTAATCTAGCTTCCACGTTCATTGAGATTGTTTCTTCCTACTCCTGAGCTGTCTGAGACCGGGTTCTCGTAGGCACGCAACAGATACATGAAGTCTATAGTTATCCCACAGACGTCACCACTGTTAACATCTTATTTTGCACGCATTTGGACCGGGCTCTCAGCAACTCGGGTCTTCGATCTTTGGCCTACGGACACAAAGAAAATACAATAAGATGAGGGCCGTGGTGGTAGTTGGAGAGTTTCTAATGCCAAAGTCAGTATCATTTTAGAGTTTAGTGCAAGTATGTGAAGAGTTCATAGTACTTAAGGATTGCCTTTTACACCTGATCTCTAGAGTCTAATGTCCATGCCTTGTGTCAGGGGGATGTGTCCCCTTAGCAGTTCATTCAGTTTGGCTCCTTTAATGCGGCATGACTCTCTGAGGTGATGCCTTTAATGCGGTGTGGCTCTCTGGGGTGGTGCGTTTAATGCAACATGGCTCTCTGGCCCATTTAGCCAAAGGATGTATGCCGTTAGGTTCTTCCTTCCCTATCAGTTAAAGGATCAAGGGCACCCCTCGATTTGGGCCTACTTGTCTACTCAAGGTTACATGGGGTCAAGCTCTGTCAAGGTGGCGTGTTCCCCCCTCCCTTGCATCATGGTGGGTTTCCTGCGAGTCCATGGTCAGACTGATTTCTGTTCCAGGACCTGGGACCTTTTGATTGGGTTGATGGGGAGTTTAGTTGGCTTGGGCCTCTCATGGTATTGGGCTCACACTCTAGGCCTTCAGCCTAGGGGAAAAATTCCCTTACACTAGCAATATTCTTAACTTTATAGCATTTTTATTCAACCTTTTCTTTTTCCTTTCCCACAACCCCATAAAGCATTTTAACTCAAATCATTTCTAACTCATCTCATCTTAACTCAAATATCTTACTACTATTCACAATCTATTTCAACTCACTATCGAGACCAGGCCAAAGAGATCACGATGACTCTAGCCAATATGTGAAAGTACTACTGAGACATGTCAGAGTGTCCTCCTCTCTCCATCTCTCTCTCTAGATGGGTGTCCTCCTCTCAGTAGCTTTTCCCTAGACCTCTTCCGTCCTTAATCCAACCCCATTCCACATCCTCGTCACTTTTTGCCCAACCTTCATGCAAATTACATTGTCAAGCCTTTTACTTGTCTTCAACATCCAACGATGAAATAAACACCAATGTTTTTAATACGGTTTCATTGGCCGTTTAGGTCAAGGAACTGGAACGAAATATTTCAGTACCGATATCGTTTTGATTTTGGTACCATTTTGTGTACCGTTTCAAAATAGTCTATACATGGATAAATTATATATATATACACACACATAAACTATATTCTGAAATGACAACAAAGTAAGTCATAAACTTAGTAATACTTCTCAATACATGTCTTAAGTTTTAACAACACACATACTTGTGAAACTATATAAATTCTCAATCCAGCTATTAAAATAAAATCACTCATATTCATAAAAAATATAGTAAGGATCAACATTCGAAATGTTAATCAAAATATTTTCATCAACATCACCATCACTATCATCACCACGGTCTTCCAAATTTAGTGAGTTTAAGGGCTCCTCAATACTTGCCCAATCTAAGTCTTTTCCATCAATAAGCTAAGATTCTTCACCCACCCATTCTTTCATCAAGTTAATGTTTTCAATATTGATTGAATCTAAAGCATCTCTTCCTTTTTTAATGTTCCTGTCAAAATAAAAGCTAAACATAAGTGAAAATGTTATATATTTTTCAAAAGTGAAAAACATTAGTAATGAAAAAATTTACCTCTCTCGCAGCTTCAAGTTATAACAAATAAATACTAAATCATTCAAACGTTTATACTCTAATCTATTTCTCTTCTTCAAATGAATAAACTTAAATGTGCTTTAATTTCTTTCACATCCAGTTGCACTACAACATAGACTTAGTACTCGAACTGCAAACTTTTGAAGCGATGGAACCTCGTGACCAAAATTAGTCTACTATGCAACTGTAGCAATAATGCAATTATAAATTATTAATTAAATGCAAATAAAAATGAAATAATGCAAAAATTAAAGTACAAATTCACTCTATTTAACAAATGATATTGATAAATGATAATACCTGAATTAATTTTTTCACACTTGTGGATTGCTAAAGAATGTCCAAAATCACCTTCTGCATTCTTATACAATTCAAGTTCTTCAATGATCTTGTCTTGATTATTGGGATTAAGTTTCATCCTCATAACACAAGTCATAAATCATCTTGAAACATCATTTTTATTTTTAAAACAAGGGTTAAAGTAAATTTCAGGGTTAAAAAAACAACCATTTACATGTAATGGACTGTGAAACTGCTTATCCCACCTAGCATCAAAGATCTTGATGAATGGATTGAATATAGTAACTTTGTTATTGCATCTTGCTTTTATATTCTCTTTGCTTCTTTCCATTGCATCATACAAATATCTCATTGCAGGCTTCTCTTCCCCATTGACAAGTCGTAGAAGTCGAACCAAAGGTTCACTAACTTTCACAATAAATTGACATTGGCCCAAAACTCTCTAACTTCTAGAACAATCTTGGCTATCTCATTCCCTACGTTGCTTTTAAAATGACTTGATGCAATCCATTTATCACACTAAGTTGTTTCTTAAACAAAAGGAAGCATTGGATATTTAGAAAATTTGTTGTAAACCTTGTAACTACAAAATGACATAAATCATAACCTTTGGTGAAATCTTTTCTCATCAAAGCCGAAACCCAAGCATGGTTATAGATGAACTTCGTTATCTTTCTTGCTTTTTTTTTTATAGTTTCATCAATAATAGGAAAATGCCTAGGATCACAAAAATTCTCCAATATCAAATCTATACAATGAGCTGCTCAAGGGTACCAATAGAAAGAGCCACACTTCTACTGTAACTTTTTTCCTACAGCTTTATAGCTTGCATCATTGTCCGTTATGAACTACATAAGATTCTGAACTCCAACTCCTTGAACAACTTCATCAAAAATGTTAAATAATGTTTCAGAATCTTTTTTAAGGTATGATGTATCAATAGATTTCAAGAACATTGTACCTTTTGGGCAATAAACTAGAAAGTTGATTATTGATTATTGCCTCTGGTTTGTCCAACCATCTGCCATTAGTGAACAACCAGTCTCATTCTAAATCTTTTTAATGTTTTGCAAATAATTTTTAACCCTATTCACAGAATTCTTTAACAGATTTCCTCTCAACTCATATAAAGAAGGATTCTTGAACCCTAGCCTGATGGTAGCAATGACATCTATAGTTGGTTGATAAAACTTGGATTGAACTGCATTGAAAGGTAAATTAGCATCATACCACTAGTGTGCTACAACCATCTTTGATTTGTCAATCATCTCCTTTGAACACATAGCACTCTTAATGGAAGGTTGAGATCCAGGAGTTGTTCTTGGGGTAAAAAATCTACTCAATCCCCTATTAACTTTCCAGTTCCACATTCTTTTTCCTTCTCCTTACCTTTCTGATAGTTTTCCTCAATATTATCATCAATATCATCAAATGTTAAATCTATATGGCCTCCAATCTCTAAGTTTATTTTTCTTTTCTTCTCTTTACTTTTTTTTACTTCATTAAGCAACTCCTTCATTTGCCATTTTACATTATTGAAGACTTTTTTACATGCTTCTACCTTCCCTAGAATCTCAACTAGATGATACTTCAACAAAGTGATTATGCCACCTCTAATTATTTTATTACATTAGACACTTTCAGTATTATTTCTTGCCCCTGGCACTGCATGTGCATGGGCCCATGCTAGATCTTCTAATCTCGCAGGAGTAAGTGTTGTAGATGTAGCCCCGGTTGATTGACAACTAGACATTTTTATACTCCTATATAATAATTCATGATTCAAAACTTATTCTGATGAATAGCTAGCTAGCATATAATGATTATTAATCAAACTCTTTTGATTACCATAAAGATTAGAAAAGAAAATAATTAGTCTTAATCATAAAAAATGAGAGAGACTGATGAATAATATAAATTGTTCATAAAAATATCTCGTGGGTTGAATTATAACAAAATATCTATATATGGTTTGAAAAGCCTTGAATTATAAGTTTATTCAAGTTCAAGTGTTCAACAGAATCAATCAATCAAAACTTAACAAATGCACCCCTTTCTAACATTAAGAAAAGTGTTGGAATTAACAGTATTAAGTTATTAACTATTTAAGTATAAAAAATTAACACTATGCAAATTAACCCTATTAAGTTGATTTCTCCAGTTTTGCTTAGGCTATTTTTTGAAAATTAGACATAGGAAATACCGAAATAATCAACAAAGGAAGGGAACAAAAATGAGAAGAAAATGCATACCTTCAGGAGCCTGACGAGAGCGTCTTTGGTGGAGGGAGAGGTCTCAAACTTGGATCCACGTTCCTTAAGCTACTGCTAAAGTTACAGAGGATGAGGCCAAAAATCAAAGAACAAAAGTGAGAAGTGTGACAAAGACAGAAGAACTAAGAAGTCTAGAAGAAACGAGAAAAAGTTAAAAAGTTAAAAAGTTAAAACCCTATAGACCAACTTTAATGCACTTCTAAAAAATGCCCCTGCACTTTAACTTAAATTACAAAAATGCCATAAATAAATCAGCAACTGCATTTCACTTTTTCTAATGTACTAGGTGAAATGGCCATTTCGGCCAAAATCTGGAATATTGGCCAAAACACCTAGTACGGTTGGTACTTAAACTGGTAAGAAACAAAGGCTTTCCTGTACCGGTTACTGCTTCGGTACAAATATTTTGGTCATACCAGTCAGTACGGTACGAAATTTAAAACTTTGACAAACACCCCTTGATATTGACTTACTCATCTCCTAAAGACATGCTTAAGAAAATTAAAGTGTTAAAAAACTTTTAATGGAAATGAAAGATTGATTAAACCTACTTACCTCGATACATCAACTACCACTTGAAAGGTATAACAGTATCACTCAAAACCGTGAGGAAGGAAAGAACGTGCGACAAATATGGGAGTTGAGGTGAGAATGTCGATGAAGAGGTGATTTCCCAATATTTATAATATGAAGAAAGATCAATATACCAAGAACACAAAATGAGAAGAGAGAAGTTTATGTGAGTGACGTGCTTCATCCCATGCCTAACTATAGGGGAAAACACCATAATTTGGGTGGAGAAAATTAGGGCTGGAATTTATTACAAAGACACATTAAGAAACGATAGTAACATACAAAATCTGAAAGGTTGGCAACACTTGAACATTCTAAAATTATTTAGCATCAGGTGACATATCAATTTAATGGAGATTTTGTGTGTGTGTATGTGTGTGGGTGGGTGAGAGAGAGAGAGAGAGAGAGAGAGAGAGATGGATGAAAGCGTGACTTGCCGCAAAGAGATTAGAGGAAGAAAAAGAGGCGTGGCTGCTACGTTTCACTTAGGGCTTATTTGGATGGCAAACTCAGCTTAGTGCACATCACTTTTAAGCTGTTTGGGACATCCAAACACACAAATGAGTGCAGTTCAACTTGAACTCGTTGACTGGGCCCCACGTAAATAGTGTCGGCAACTACCGAAAAGGACTTTATGGTTCCCCAGACATGAGTTAACAATTGACATCGGCTGGACAATGCATTTCAAGTGCATTACTCATTGACATGTGTTGTTGGGCCCCACAACTCAAACCTACAGTATGACATTTGTTTCTTAATCCTTGTGCCAGAATGAAGTCTTTTTGTTTTTTGCATGTTTGGCGTATTGTGGGGAGACAATAATGTTAGTAAATAGTAGATATTTATGGTGTGTCCCAATAATTTTACAACTTCCAATAAATATATATAAACTCATTCTAGCATTCAAACACATTTTAAACTCATCTTCAGTGGGTCCCACAAAACTCGCTCAATTATTTCAACTCACTACTATTCATAATTAACTCAGATCAATTCAGCTCAGCTCAATATTCAAACGCATCCTTAGGCGCACAATTCATCTTTATATATATATATATATAATTATATGTTTGTATGTATAATTTAGGCTTAAATCAATGTTGGGCTTGGGGTTTGGGGCTTGGGTATTATAAACACATTCAGGACAGGTTTTGCAAGTGGGAAGAAATACAAAATTCTCATTTCATCTCATCTTTATAATTTTTTTAAATTTCAATTCAATTTTTTTCAAATTCTGAAACAATAATATTATTAAAAAAAATAATCTGTTAAACTTTCATATAAAACAAAAAATTTTCATCTCACCATTCAAACCTACCCTCAATCAACTCAACCAACCTCTCACAACAGACAAGATAACCCCTTTCATACATGTGACCTCTGGAGAACTTCAAAGAACAAATTCATCATCTATGTTACCCTAGCCTATTTCAAAATTTGAAACAATGCCTTTAAATTCATCCCAGTCACTTTTTGCACCAAACTCAAATTCCCTAGGTTCCCTCAGTGTTCAGCTCTAAATCATTTGTTTTCAAACAAATAATAGCTCGATTCAAAAACTTATCAGGCCCATTGGCAATTCAGACCCAAAGTCATGAAATTTCTCTCTTGTTAAACCCATCTAGGAAACCTTGCATAGCTTTGAACCCATACCAACTTGAAAAACGTCTGACCCAACCTCAAAATCAAAACATCAACATGTACATGCCTTCAATAATCCAAATAGAAGTCTCTTGCTTCATAAACGAATCTTCCCTCTCCGAAGAACACACCACAACAAAACATGAACCTTGAAGAAGAGGAGAAATCACTCACCAGAGAAAAGAGCTCAACCCCAACCTATAATTTTTTTTAATCTCAAATTGATTGTCCCAGTGATTCCTGATGAAGAAGAAGAATTTTCAAGAAAAACCCAGCTTGCAGTAAAAAAGAAGTTCAGTAGATAGAAGATCCTCAATATGCAATTCTGATTGCGAAATACATCAAGTCTGTTAGAAAAAAGAAGCAAGCACCGATGCATTACTCAAAGAAGAATCGATTTTCTCCATACCAACAAGCAAAAGTAGAAAATTCGGGTAACAAGTTTAAGACCCAAATTATGAATCTTTTCCCGCTTTCTCTAATGACCAATATGGCAGGGCCAAAACTGCCACCACCTCAACCATGAGGATTATATGGAATTGCTTAGAAATAGCCCACCCCCAAGCAATAAGAAGTTTAAGGAAAAATATCAGGACTCAAAATCCTGATGTTGTCTTCCTCTCAGAAACTCTCTTGCTAGATGTAAATTCTACCTATGTTGTGAATAGACTAGGATTTTTCCAGGATGTACATTTTCCCCCATTTGGAAAATTGGGAGGCCTTTTGTTCATGTGGAGTCCGGGTAACATATAGATCCTCAAATTAGGACATAAAATAGTTTTAGTCTATTTATTTAATTTTAATAATTATCATAAATAGTTTAAGTTGGATTATTATTATTATTATTGTTATTTTAGGGGATAAATATAGTTAAATTATCAGTTTAGATTGTACTAAGTTTTGAATTCAAATTCATTGATTGAGTTCCACTTAAAATTTACTGCCAACTTTTATCTAAAACTCTCATAGTTCTTAAAATCTTAGCCACTAATCATAAATTTTACATGTTTAAGTCATCGCCAAATTCCTCTCAATCCCACAAGGTCACAATTATCGTATTATTCAACCGATAGATCATGACCCTCACAACTTCCTCGTACATTTTCAAACCTTCACAAAAACCCCACGTCTGTCACCCTTCCATGCCCTTCTCCAGTCTATATATCTCCCCTTCCATTGAAATTTTAAAACACAAACCCAACTCTATGATTTCGCTGTGTGCTTTCTTCTTCCCACAATGAGGACAATTCCCTTCTTTCTAGGGTAAGTCCCTGCCGGACAACCCTTCATTTCTGAATGTCTGCTTGTTCTTTTTGTTAAGAGAATATCTCCTAATAGGTGTAACCTGTGCACCTTAAAAAACGGCATCCAACTGTAATGTCCCATGTAGACAATTCGTTTTAAAATCTTATGACTGCACTACAAAGTAACACTCCATCATTGTCCATCTCCCTCTCTACCTCACTCCCTTCGACTTCGAGCTCTAGCTCTTCATCTATCTCTCTCCCCCTCCCTCTCTTGCTCCCTCCTCTCTCTCACTCCCTCCCTTGACTTCGAGCTCGAGCTCGAGCCCGAGCCCGAGCCCGAGCCCGAGCCCTAGCCCCACCACTCTCTCCCTTCTTCCCTCCTATCAAACCCTAGTCCCCCACCCCTGCGTCCCTCCCGCCTCTCTCTATCCATTTCGCCTTTGCTCTATTTAGGATCTTGCTTTGCTTTGTGAGGGCTTGTGGGTTGATTTGTATTAGGATATTGCTTTGCTTGCTCTGTTTTAGTTCAATGGTGGACTTTGAAATCCTGTTTTGTACAACATCATTGTTTGAAGTTTCTAGCAATGGACTACATGATGATGAGAGTTGAGCTTTGAGACACGGCCAAAATTTTGGATCTCAAAGAGGCACAGCCAAAATTAATTTAATTAATACCTTTACTTAATTAATCATCTTGAATCATTTCAAAATACCATACTATCTAAAACCCAAATCTGAAAATATTTAAGTATGCAAACCATGTGCGGGCTGAAGAGATGAAGGGTGCAACAGTGTTGGAGGGCGACTTGATGGCTACGACGGGGCTAGAGTTTCATCAGGCTAGAGTGCAAGGGAGATGCGGCGGAGAACAGTATTCGATTTCACTGAAGAGTGCAAGAGGTTGGTTTCACTGAAGTGGATATTTTATTTTGATATCATGGGGTAATGTAGTTCATGAGATTTAGATGTGAACGATTGACATATCAAGTTCCTATATGCTGTCATTGAGTTAGGGAGAACGGCGTAACCGTCCATAAGAACTTCTGTTTTGTCAAAGCTGAAAGTGGTTTTTAAGTTTTCTATATAAAGCCTGTTATGCGTACGGAAGGTAATCCGTTTGAAGAATATTACCCTTATGTCCCTGAAGTTGTAACTTTTGTGGTTTGTAAATTTATTCTGCAATATGTGGTACAAGTTGCTGTGAAATTATTTTTGACAAAAAAAGACAACTCGCCTTTGGAGAAAGAAAGTATCGTAGCTCTTTAAATCATGCACTTCCCTTATTTACAGTAATGCCATTCATAGATTTTAAACAAAGTGCCATCAAGCTCTTGTCATAAAGTTACGTAGAACATTTGAAAGATTTTTATTGATGTTTTTTACGTTATTGCTGTTAATATATAAACCATGACTGAAGATACTTTGGGCTGGGCCTTACCTTTAAATTCGGATTTGTGTTTTAGAATCAGTTTGGGCTTGGTTATACTTTCATAGAAAATTATTATATATTCTTTTACATGGGCTTGGTTTTACTTGGGCATATACTAACCCAAAAATCGTAATTATCATTTTTCAGAAAATACTTAGGAATCTAAATTATGTTATTACGCCTTTATGAATTTAGGTATATAACATAATATAATTATTAAAGTTGTTCCTATAGTTTCTATTTAATTAAATAGCAGCACTATAACATGTTTTCTATAAAATTTAGTGATGCATAGCATATCTTATAGATAACCATCTACGATGTAAGGTAAATAACATGATCATAAATTACGGCTAGCATAATTAGTTAGTTATATATATTATTATTAAAGATAGTTCTTTGGAAGCTAGTGTTTATGTATCACGCATGTCATGATATTTGCAAACACATCATTCAGCATTTTTCATTATGCATATTATAGTTATGTATGTATTATACATTTCATGCATCTCACGTTGCATAAGATACATAAGCTTTCGTAGGCACTGCAACAAAATGGGCCTTTTGCCACGATTTCTTTTCCCACGACAAAGCATTGTGAGAAATATTGGTGTTATCAGACCAATGTTGTCTGTGGAAAATTAAATGAGTTGTTGCAGCGACATGCCTAGCCACGAGAGTGTGTTAGTGGGAAAATCATCATTTTACGACGAAAGTTAGTTGTCGCAAGAAAATTACCATCCAATATTCACTGACCATAAAGAAAAGAGTTTTTTGGGACGAATTCAACCTATGGACAAATCTCTCTTATCTTCGATCATAACGTCCCTTTTCTGCTGGGAGAATAGAGTCGTCCCTCCCAATCTCATTCGATTTGGATTTTCAGTGCAAACCAACAGGAGATCTACTACATGGTCAGGCGTTAAACCAATGGGTTGTGCAAATTAGTGTTGAGGAAATTAGGGGCTTCAATTAAGGAGGTAATTTTGCACTGCCAGAGAGTCGGCATCCACGAGTTTGGCATTTCCCATGGCCAGCGTTCGCGCTTTCATATTGATCCCCAGAAGACATGACCCTCCCTTCCAACGCACGCAAGGAAATACACTTTGGTTCCTATGATTTCCGCAATAAAATTGATGCCCTCCTCATACCAAATTTCTTACATTCTCCTTCTCCTCTGTTAGTTTCTCCAATTTCTCACAAATCAATCCCCTAATCGATGTTGTATTGTTGACGAAATTAGGGCTTGGTGGCTATAATTTCACAGAGAGCAGAGACTCGGTGACCACGAGCTTCGAGCATTCAACCCTAGAAGACTCCGATGGAGCTTCGAACATCGCCAATCAACTTCGTGCAAGTCACTCTCAGGAGGCTTTTCTCTCCCCTGTTTGGCCATATTCGTAAACTACACTTGCATCTTTCATAGTAAATGTGTGCACTTTTGTTTCTTCCTTACTAATCTTCATCACGTATAGCACCTTATTATCTCATGATTTGATTTTAGGGAATTATTTGATCAAAGAAGTAATGGCTAATTGCATGCAGTAAATAGCAGTGGCTTTTGGAATGGGTCTGGCGACCTTGATTCTACTGACATGCAAATGACAGGTAAGGAATCTCCAGACTTGCATCAACAAGAGTTATTGTTAAAACTCATTGCCTAGTATATCTCGATGATGTTGTTTGTGGACATTTTATAGCTTTTTGAGTATAAAGGGGACTGTCCCTGTAAATGTTTTTGTTGGTGTAAAGGAGGCTAAAGGCTATCCCTATAATTTCCTTGCCTTAAATATGTTCTACTAACCTTTGGGAGGGGAGAGGTGACTTGGGACCAATAGAAATATCTGTTTCTATTGGTGAAAAGTAGAACTTTTCATTAATAAATCTTCGTGAAAATTTGCAAACTGGTTGGCCAGCGATGAATTCGTTACAATTATGAATGTAAAAGTAGAGGTTAGAAGTGAGGCTATGTGTACACACTTGAAATCTCAATTTGATATCTCTTAAATACTAAACATTTTCCCAAGTAAAATAACTAATTTATTCCCAGAGTAAACCTAGAAAAACCTTTTATTCTATCTCTAATTTTTCTCTAAAAGTTATTATATATATATATATATATTTACCTTGGGAAGGAAATGTATTTTTATCTTGGTCTCAATTGAATCTAAGCCTTAAAAATCAATTAAAGAGGACCATTGAATACACCATCCATTTGAAGAACAGTAAATACATATATCCATCCATTTGATAAACTGAAAGAATTACGCCATATCATACACACTTTGTTGCACGAAAGCCACAATTCACTATATATGTGCTAAAGAATTGAATAAGTAGAGGTACATTTAATGAACTAAAAAAGTTGTAATATAAGACGATAAGGTTCCACGGGGGGTCTTACGAGCTTCGTCTTTGTTGTTCACGCAGCACTTGCTCTGCCATAGAAGAGAATGACTTTACTGTGGCTTGCATCTCTGTAGCTCTCAAATAGTTTCCCTGCTCAATGAAGCAAAACATTCCATTTAATTCAATAAAATACTCTACAACACTTGTGCCACCCTTCTCTTCCTTATAGTTGTACCATGTTGGTATTAATTTGGAGATAAATACAAAAGTCTTCTAAAAAAAAAAAGATTACATAAACCCCTGGTTCCCGCAACTAAATTATGGAGTTACTTGCAACCTCATGTAATTCTTTTGCTGCTTGCTTTCTGCCATTTTGGCAACACCAGGTTCCTATAACCAAAGACAGAAAATTACTTGCGCATTTGGGCGATACATTGATACTACAATGACAGTATAATTTGAAGAAGCAGAACATTCCCCGACAATGATTTAAGTTGTACAAACTGAAAAGTTGTAATATATATTAGAAAAGTCAAAGAAATCACAGCCTTTTAGATCCACTATCATAAAAAAATGCAATTAATGGCGCTTCTCACTAATCTCCCACGGATAGACTTAGTGGGAAGAGAGCGTTTCTCACTATAATTATAGTTTTTCCGACTAAATACCCTTGCGGCAAAAACGAACAAATGTTGTAGTGAGGATTAAGCTTAAGATAAACTTAGAAATAATTAATCAGATGGTCATTTAGATGCATGGTACCAATGTGATTTATGGGTGGACGTGCAAGTCATGAGTGGTTCACCATAATATGTTAGAATACTATTAGCAGCTCTTCTTGTGACCGCGAGATGTGGGGCTAGTGCATAATCTTGCGCACATGGTTAAGTGTTGGCCAATATGATAAGTAAGGTAAGTTAAGATAATTCATGCATGTCATCAGTATATGTATGAATAGTTATGATTTAAAAATTTTCAGTTTGAAATATTTTATGAAAAACCTTATGTTAAGTATGTTATGCTATGATGGGTTTCTTACTAAGTCTTCGACTAATTTTAGTTTCTTTTATGTTTTTAAACCACCCAAGATAAGCATGATGATGAGTATAAGTAGGCAGGCCAGGATTAGATGAAGTAGTTGAATAAATTTCATTCTTAGAAGAAATTATTTTTGTGATATAAATTTGATTCAGTTGTTTCATTTAATTTTATTTGGAGACATATTTTTATTAAATAATTATTTTATGAAATAAATGTTTATTTTATTAAAGATTAGATTTCTTGCCAGGCTATTTTTATGAAAATACGTAACATCTTTAGCCTATGGGAAGGGAGTGTTGCATATGTAAACTTTGTTAATATCTCTAGTATTGCTTTGTTAGTGTACTTTGATCCTTTAACACGTTCCTTGGCTTTTAAATTTAGTTTATTTCTTTGTGCAAAATGTGCAAAAACCTCAATTTTGAGATCTCCCCAACTCTCTCATAGAAGGTTACCTTGTACCAATGTTAGCAATAGGAGACTTTCATTCAATCCTTCATCAAACAGAAAAAGATAGGAGGTAGACCTTTTGCTAATACTTCTACCCCTAATAGTCTTCATCTCTTTACGAATAATAACGGTCTGATAGACTTGGGGTACTGGGGCCCAAAATTCACTTGGTCAAACAATAAGCATGGACTTCAAAATATTAGGGAAATGCTAGAAGAGGGGATAGTAAATCTCAAATAGAATATCCTCTTACCTAGTACTTCCATAAAAAGCCTTCCTAGTGCTTCCTCGGATTACTCCCCTATCTTACTTGGTACAACAAACACCCGCAACTCTACAAAATCATTCAAGTTAGAAGAATTTTGGACTAAAGATTTATCAAGAATTGAGGTAGTAAAAAAGGCTTAGAATTTCCCTTTTACAGGGACTCCAATTTTTATCCTGACTGGAAAATTGAAAGCCATAAGAAAATTCCTAAAACATTGGAAAATCACTTGCTTTGGTCACATTATATCTATTATCAGAGACATTATTCTCACCCTAAATGAAATTCAGTCTCAATTGCATACACCTAATTCTATCTTATCAGAAGAGAATATTAAAGAAATCTTAATGAGCAGCCTAGAATGTTAAAGAAATGTACGTTGATCTATTGTTCTCGTATGCATGCAACAATTCAAACAATTGCAACGCATGCTTGCACCCTGTTGCTTGCGCTGTTGGAACTTGGTGATCATCTGTGTTTTATTTTTGGGAAATGGTTAAGTTGCTTTTTTTTTTTTTTCTTTTTTTTTTTTAAAGCTAGCTAGCTAATGTATGCATTGGTGTTTCAAAGTGCATGTGGGGATTACTTGGCTTGCTTTGGCAATTCATACTGAGAATTAATTGGAAATTAAAGGTCATTATCTTGTTGGCTGAATTTTTCTAAATATTTTCTGGAATTGACATAGTCTTCAAATTCAATGTCATGCAAAAAGATTTTACATACAGAAATAATGCAATAATACTCTTCCATAATTCCATTCACATGCGACAGCGTTATCGATGAATTATTGGCATGTGTTTTGGAGTACCCTACTCATCAGGCCGCCATCTGGCTACTAATGATGCACGTGGTGATAAGGTCCCGATATATGATATAATTAAGTACCGATCTTTAGTTTTTGACTTTTCTTATTCTTATTTTATGTCTGAAGGTGTATTTGAAAATTTCAAGGGGTATCCCCAGTCACCATCATGTGATTGATTGATTTTCCAGTACCAGCTGGATCCTCTTTCGGATTTAAGAAGCCTGGCCAAAACTACTCACGCGTGGCATCGGCTGCTCAATTTGACTGCCAGATCAAGCATCGAGCTCATCATCAATTATTCCCCCACCCAATTCTTGTAATTATTTAAAACAAAATTAAAATTTATTATTAAAAAATTAATTTTTTTATATAAATTTTATATTAATATATTTTAAAAAAAAAATTATTAAAAACTTACAAAAACCCATCCATAAATATAAAAAGTAATTAATCGTACACAATTACAAATATAAAAAGTAATTGATCGTGCGCGGTTGCTACCTGGAAATGAGGAATGATGACCCGTGCACCTGGCAGCCTAGTCCCACGTACGTGCATTCTTGACCATTTCTAGTCTAATTGATATTTAGCGACCCATAATCATGTAATCAGAAAAAGATCACTTCCGAATATTTCAATGTGAAAAAGTGAATAGATGGAGTTTATTTTTATTTTTACAGCAGGTTAGCTAAACTGATTGAAGTTACCTCCGTAGGGAATATTGAAGACTCTTTTAAACTTTTTATGTATAATTATTTTTTAATATCATATTTTTAATATAAAATAATTATTTTAACTAATTATATCGGTAAGAAGTATTAAAATATATAAAAATGACCTTGTGTAATAATCTATAGATCAGGAAAAGTTTGGAAGATTAATGGGTCCGATTTCTACCGTTTTTGTATTTTATATATATTACACAAGAAAATATATAAAGGAAAATTGATGGGCTCTTCCTCATCGTACATGTCACAACAAAAAAAATAAGAATTATGACGAGGATATCGTCGTTGTTCTTCCAATCAGGTAGCGAGTTTATCTTAACCACCCAAAGATAACACTCTCCAGTCTTTCTATTAGGGAGCCCATGAATGATGAAGAAAGATTAACCAGCTGTCTTATTTAATTTTTATTAAATTATTATATTTTATTTTTAATAAATATTGTCTTTTCTTTTAATAAATATAGTCTAAATTATTCACGTAAATGTTACTTTTTATATTTGAGAAGGCCTTTTATTATAATAGCTGTTCAGCTATTTAAATGCTTGAGGTCAAGAATAAAACCATGATGAATATTATCTTCAATTTTGTGTTAATTAGGAGTTGTGGTTATTTTTGAATTAAACTAACTTAAAGATGCCTAGGATCGCTAGAAATATCCTACAAAATTACCAATATAGATAAAATACGAAGGATGATCTTTATTCTCTACCCGTTCCAAATCCACTAGGACGTCGCAAACTCTGGCACGTAACACTTCCCAACTAAAATACGCGGGGATTTTACTTTTACCTTTCTCAGGTCGGCTCCAGACACCGAAGACGACAATCAAACACAGATATGGTTCTCGGTTTGTTTAAACCTAAACGATGTGTCAGCTATAAGAAGGAAAAACCTCTTATTATTTCTTTCCAGCCAATCCCCATCCTCCACGTCAGCTTCATCTCCATCTCGCTGCAGATTTTACAGTTTCAAACCGCCATATAACTCACCCAGTCAACGGTCCAAAGGATTCGGCATATTCCATTTAAATTTGTTTCTTTTATCCTCGATCGCCTGAAACCCAATTCTCGATTTGCCAAAACTTCACACATTAGGGTCACAATTCTGCCCAATCCGATGAAACCCAAATTTGGATTTTTGGTGTTCGTCTTGGTCGCGGTCTCTTGTTCCATAGCCGAATCCAAATGTAGTAGAGAATGTGATATAGCTTTAGCTTCATACTACGTGTGGCCGAATTCAAATCTCACAACCACAATGCTAGCTGAACGTTTCCAATCTACCCTTAATATTGACCCTGAAACTATCGTGAGTTACAACAAGGAAAAGGTACCCAACAAAGACAGTATCCAACAGGATATAAGTGTCAATATTCCATTCCCATGTAAATGTATCGATGGCGAATTTCTGGGTTACATGTTTGATTACACGGTTAAATCCGGTGACACCTACGATCAGTTGGCGCAGCAACTGTATGCGAACCTGACCACGACTGAGTTGTTGCAGAAGTATAATAGCTATAACGCCAATAATATACCGGATACGAATGCGAAGTTGAACGTGACAGTAACATGTTCGTGTGGGGACAGCTCGGTCTCGAAGGATTTCGGGTTGTTTGTTACATACCCACTTCGGCCAAATGACACTCTGGAGTCGGTAGCGGTGGGGGCTGGTCTTAATTCAAGTTATACAACCTTGCTGCAAAATTACAACCCGGGTGTGAATTTCAGCCAAGGAAGTGGTGTGGTGTATATTCCGGGCAAAGGTGACAATTATTTTTCCCTTTAGCTTATTGAATTCACAGGTGTTAAAGTAGTCAGGATTTTATTTCTTTTAGAATTCACAGGTGTTAAAGTAGTCAGGATTTGATTTCTTTTAGCACTAATTGGATACTTTCTTTAACGATTACATGTTTCTTAGAAGTTGTTGTTCTCTGTATGTGAATGATGTAAAGAGATGCTATGGTTCGTGGCTGTATATGAAATGGGCTCCCCAATTCTTCATTTTAGGAAGTAGTGGAAGTTTTTATGCTTACAAACTTGTAGAAAATATATGTTAACTGTAATATTAAGGGTAAATTTATAATTTATGTTCATGTGGCTCTTGCCTGATTAAGTTTATGGTGTATCTTGGTGTATCTCACCTGATTAAGTTTATGGTGTATCTTGGTGTACCTCACCTCTTAATAGTGGTGGGTTTCTTGGTGTATCTCACCCCTCCATGTAACCTTTGGCTGGGCAATCAAGCCCAGCCATAAAAGGAAACGGTCGCTTCAAATTGCTAGGCCCCACGGTCTGGGCAAATGGGAGAGTGTGTGCTCACATTGGTGCCCCCCTCTTTATTACAATATGTTGTGGTGAACCAGTCAAGTGATACTATGTTATCATCTATGTAACACCCTAGTTGCACATAACATTTCTTCTTTTGTTTTCAGAAAGATAAAGTGTAAGTAGGGCTAATCACTAGAGATAAATTCTAACTAACCTTAAGATCATATATATATCCAAGTTTGTTGAGTTAAACATTGATTGTTTTGCCTGTAACACGAGTTTTATATCAAAATATTTTATCGATCCCACTTCATAGAGGGTACACAATATAACCCTCCTCTATGAGCTGTGCCCTCTCCAAGCAGATTAGCCACATGAGTATCTAAAATGACAGCACATCTAGCCTAATAGTATCTACTGAACACCATCTACTCTTTCGAAGACACCTGCAAGCGTAGCAGTTTTCAGATATTACTCCATGCACCCTCCCCAGCCTGCTGCTCTGCCCACTATCACATTTTTTACTTTCTTTGCAATGTCAGCTATGAGCCATGAGCACAAAGAATTAGTTACGGGCTGTTTAGAAACATTACTCTAGCTTGATCTTCCCCTTCAGTGATAGTGATAGCTCCTCCTCCTCTTCTTCTGCTTATCAATAGGGAAAAGGCAATAAGACTAAGTTGTTTGGTCCATAGTTGTGTTGAACACATATATTAGTAGTGTCCAAGTCCAAGCTGATTGAGTCCTGTCATTAGAGTATTGGGGATGCTGCATGTATTTACAAATACAGTGCCGCAAGTCATAAATTGATCTCATACACTTAAGGTGTTAAGTGGACACAGAAACATAGAACTTGAACTATAGGAGGTCAGTCTTGACTACACTTTTTCCTTGGGTTAAGTTTTCATGAGAGACTGTTGAATGGTTTAATTTTTGGGATAAAATGTCTTATATTTAACAAAATTGTTCATCTGCATTTGAATCACACTAATTTCATTTGAATGGTCAATCTAGGATTAGAAATAGAAAGCTCCATTCAGAAGGTGTTAGATATCTCACTCTAATGTGGCTTCAAGAGCACATTATATTTGAAAGTTTAGTTCTAGGTGCATTAGATATCTCCAAAAACACTAGGTTAAATGGTCACACACATTGTGGTGTTCCAACTGTTTTTTAATTAAAAAATCTCAGATCGGTCTCATTTGAATCATCTTCAGAATTCATTTGAAGCACTGTTTTGTTGGTTAAAACGCTAGAGAAAATACTTCTAGATTAAGATAGAGATATTGCATGAGGTCATTTCCGCACAAAGAATTGAAGAGTACTGAGGTTCAGTGCAGACGCTAAGGGGTTGGCACAGTGAACTTTCATGAATTTGATACATGAGGGTAGCAATCAGGGAACAAGTGTGAATAGTAAAGCATACAATTCGAGGGCTTGAGTTGGTTTGTAATTATGTGTGCCACATAGGTAAGTTTGTACCTGTGTCTAGCTAGTAGTGTAATCTCTTTTGTATTGGATTAGGTCCCCTCTTTTTCTTTTTCTTTTTCTCCACATAATATGTACAGCATGCTTTTGCGACTGTTATATATATCAACATATTTAGTCATCTGCACAACGAGATTTATCTTTGATATATGAGTTATGAAATGATCAATTAATCTGGTTTTTATGTTATGACTGGTACATGATAGTAATTTGATATATTTCCGTTCTGTCTTTCATGTTTAATTTACTCAAAGTGTTGTAATAGTCAAGTTAAAATTTTTGTTAGCTTTTTTACAAGTAAACTTGATCTTTGGTATTTTTACAAGTAATTTCATTAAGTTCAAGCATCAAAAGTATACCATTTTTCCTTTCAATGTAGTTTCTGGAGGCCATGATTTTCATTAATTAACTTGCCTTTTCTTTTTCTTTCTTTTTATTTGCAGATCAAAATGATACGTATCCACCCATGCCTTCAAGGTAGCTTCTATAAGTTCAATATTCTTAACAAACTTAAATATACATTTGTTTCTATACTTATAAATTTTATTTTGTTTTCGTTCTCTCCCATTTGCAGCTCAACCGGTTTGGCCTAATCCTACAGTTGGTTTTATAATGATTATTTACTCTGATATTTGGAGACAAATGTTAGATATTACAGTGAAAGCCAATGCTACTTTTAAGCTTGACGTGTGCTCAACCGTAACCAGGATTAGCGG
The DNA here is from genome assembly GCA_011037825.1 of Carya cathayensis. Taxonomy (NCBI): domain Eukaryota; kingdom Viridiplantae; phylum Streptophyta; class Magnoliopsida; order Fagales; family Juglandaceae; genus Carya; species Carya cathayensis. The sequence goes on from QGSO01000239.1 coordinate 436,509, forward strand.
GTGGAGTTATTGCTGGCATAGCTATTGGAGGAGTAGCTGGTGTGGTGTTATTTGCAGCTTGTATATATCTCAGATGTTACCGAAAGAAGAAGGTGGTGGAGGCAAGATTGCCTTTAGCAGCATCTGAGTATCTATCTGCTCAGAATGGGCATGGTATATACGCTTTCTTCATAATTTCTTCCCCTCCCCTTCTTGTTTGCTCTTCTAGATGTATGTCAATGAATGACTGCAAAGCATGCTCTTTTGACCCACCCACCCCCCCATCCCTTACAATAGGTGTTATATTAGATAGTATTTTTATTTCTTTCTCACCAGAGTTATAAGTTTATCTGAAGTTGCTGAGAAATTTCACTTTTTTGGAGTTTGATCAATTTTTTTGGAACTCTGATCTATCATGGTATTCTTCAAAATAGTCTGCCAGAATAATCTTGGGGATCCCATTTAAGCAATGACACTGAATGCTTTCAACTTTTTATGTTCATGCTGACTGATGCAACCAATGAAATTGATTATATTTACACTTTTTTTAAATGGAAAATTTAACCATGGTCTAACTTATTGGTTTTCTCTTTATTTTTTATTTAGGCCATGGAAGCCCCTCCTACAAGGATGAGGAATCAACTGGTTCAGCTTCTGGTCTGGCAGGCATAACAGTCGACAAATCAGTAGAGTTCTTGTATGAAGAACTAGCTACAGCTACTGATGACTTTAGTTTGGCTAATAAGATTGGGGAAGGTGGTTTTGGGGCTGTTTATTATGCAGAGCTGAGAGGTGAGGTATGTAGCCATTTGTATTTTTGTAAATCATAGGTGCATTTCACACTAATGATACATGGAAGATTTGCTCATTATGTAATTTTCTCTGCAACTTGTCCAATTTTCTTGGTCAGTCGTCGTTACAGTAGTGTCCAGGATTTACATCCTTTGAGAAACCTGCTTGCTAGGAATATATTTTAAATAGAAAAACTATCAGATCCTTTGCACAGGTTAAAGCTGGAATGTACATTCATCATCTTATATGCTCAATGTTGCGCGTTGCCTTTTTTAATATCCTACATGGATAATTATGCATGCACACCAGATTTAGGCATGCTATCTTGTTTATTTGCTTTATCATTTTCCTCTTTCCTAACAGCTCCCATCACTCTATCTGTGCAGAAAGCTGCAATCAAGAAAATGGATATGCTCGCATCCAGAGAATTTCTTGCTGAATTAAATGTTTTAACACGTGTTCATCACTTGAACCTGGTAATGTACTATCTTTCCCAAGAACAGTATATTTACTGTCTAAAAGCCTGCTTGGATTATATGTTATTTTCTAATTTTTGGTGAGCAAACATATCTTAAAACCTAAATCAATCATATCCTTTGGATGATGCTCACATAAGTGAGAAAGCTTTCTAGAAATGTTCATTCTGTTTTACATGCGGGAGAGATTATGCTCACCTCTTTGAAATTATCTAATTTTAGTTATGAATTTAACATAATTCCCGAGTGAAGCGTCAATGGCCCTTTGGTTAAAGTTTATGTTGTATGGTTCTGTGACTGTTTGTCCATGCAGAGGTATTCATGTGAATTACAGCATTAACAGACTCATTTACATCCTTACTATATCTGTAGACGACCAAATCCATGTAGGCAAACTCACTCGATATATCCCTCATGGATCAATGATGCCATTTATCCCACTGTCAATGCCATCCGCTACTAAACAACAGCCACCGAATGATGATAGTAACTAGAATAGCTGCACATAAAACCACATATACCTTGGCCAAGAGGTCTCACATGCCATCTAAATGTTGATGCCACAGTTAAGAGCTTCAACTCACAAAATCCAGGCAGACACAAGAATCAAAATAATAGCAGATGGAAGTCCTTATATTTTTGTGTGATTATGCTTTTTGAGATTATAGAATTAAATATAAATAGTTAAGATGTTCTGCTGGGAGGCTTTTTTGATGACTCAGCTGTGTACAATTCGTAAGATCACACAAGTCATGCATTAGTGTATTTTTCTCCGAAACATATATGGATCTCTAAATTTGTGATTTTTTTTTCTATCTTCCCTAAAATACATATCATTTGTATAAATCATGGCAGGTGCGCTTGATTGGATATTGCGTTGAGAGGTCCCTTTTCGTAGTCTACGAATATATTGAGAATGGAAACCTAAGCCAACATTTGCGTGGCTCATCAGGTAAAATCACATGTGCATTGTGAGGATCTGTATAATTGATGTCACATAGAGATCAATGGTTATGATTGTGTTGTCATGTTTCCAGGGATGGACCCATTGCCATGGTCTAGTAGGGTACAAATTGCCCTTGATTCAGCCAGAGGTCTTGAATACATCCATGAGCATACTGTTCCTGTCTATATCCATCGTGATATTAAATCAGCAAATATATTGATAGACAAGAACTTTCATGGAAAGGTTGCATTAGTACCTCTGCTGTTATTATATATTCTCAAAAGCTTGTTCAGGTCATTGTACTAAAATATTTGAATTGCAGGTTGCAGATTTTGGATTAACTAAACTGACTGAAGTTGGAAGTTCCTCACTCCCCACCCGTCTTGTGGGAACATTTGGATACATGCCACCCGAGTAAGTAGATGTTTGTTTGTAGATCTGTAAGGTAGTAGAAAATACAGCAATTAGAGGTAAATTTGGGATGTCGAGGCAGATGCAAGCTGTTAGATGGACTAGATATTCCCAATGAACAGTTTATCTGGAGAAGTTTTTGTAGATCTCACCCAGTCTATAAACTAATTTCCAAGGACTTAGAAAGTGTGTAATTGATGAGAAATTTCTAACATTAGATCCATATCTATGAGATTTTCTGGGCCTGCTAGTTAGCTAATTTCACTGTGGTTAATGGCACATGGCAGCTGCCATCGGGAATTTAGGAGGCACTTTTATTGTAAGGATTTTTGTATAGGGTTTTGGGTGCCACTTTATGCAATTCTTTTTTGTAATCTTTGCAACCGCTGATGTTCTCCTTGAAAGTGGTTTATTTTAGAACCTTGGGATTGGGATTAACGAAAATGAGTTTGCTTCTCTGTACCATCAGATCCCACAGACTCCTTTCAAATCGGGGAGGAAAAACTTCCATTATGTTTTTTGTCTATGAAATTGGAGTAATTTTTACCATTTGTGTGCAGATATGCTCAGTATGGAGATGTTTCTCCCAAAGTAGATGTATATGCTTTTGGGGTTGTCCTTTATGAACTTATTTCTGCCAAGGAAGCTGTGGTCAAGCCAAATTCTTCCGATGATGAATCCAAGGGCCTTGTTGGTTTAGTAAATATTCTATCCATCCTACCTTCCTTCCATTCATCCCCACACTCTTTCTTCCCCCCTTGCTGTTCTGAGATTGATTTGTAGCCTTTATTAGGCTTTTCCTCGTCTGGTACGACTTACAGATTGATTCTTAGAAAGCAACTTGGAACATATACTCAGTGTATTTTCTTTGTTTCACAGTTTGATGATGTTCTTAATCAACATGATCCTGTAGAAGACCTAGGCAAACTAGTTGACCCTCGGCTTGGAGATGACTACCCACTCGACTCAGTCCTGAAGGTGAAGCAACTTCTTATAAAGAAGCCTGTTATTATTTGTCTATATAATTTCAATTGGATCAAAGCTGCATGTTTGAGTTGCAGGTGGCCCAGCTTGCCAAAGCATGCACACAAGAGAATCCACAACTACGTCCAAGTATGAGAGCTATCGTGGTTGCCCTAATGACACTTTCATCCACAACTGAGATTTGGGATGCTCGCTCCTTCTATGAAAATCCAGCTCTTGTCAATCTCATGTCGGGAAGGTAGAACCTAGACAGTGCAATCTTACTTGCATAGCAGGAGTTTTTTCTGGTGTGAACAATGCCAATAATAAGCTATTCCAGACATCTTCGTTGTAAATGCTCAAAATTGAGAGGAGGGTTTGTAAATTGTGTTTAGTTTATAGTTATTATTTATGTATGCCGGATTATGTTCATGTGTCACATAAATTTGTGGAGTTCATTAAGATTTTGGCATTTCATTCCGAATCCTTCATCACAGAGCAGGCTAGGGGCTTGTAACTATTTCAAATGAAAATTGAAACTACAAATGTCAGTAGTACCACATATCATAATTAAGATCAAGGTTTTAAATAAAACTCATAAGCAAAAGCTAAATTACAAAATTAACTTGTTTATTAATTACAGACTTCGAAGAACTCTGTAGTTTTGTCCAGAAGTGACTAGGAAATTTCCCTTCTCCACTGCCCATGCATGAAAAGTAAATTATATATATATATATATATATATATATATATATAATAAAGTGAAGCTTTCTGCTCCCATTTTCACGTCGTTCAGCGAATCCGTTTCATCTTTTATCTTTTGATATCCTTTCTTATCTTAGAGCAATGATAACATACCAGCCATTTACGATTTTTCTACAACTTTTTTATAAAATAATATTTTTTAAAAATTTTAAACGTATCAAATCAAAATCAAAACTAAAATAAATATTTAAAATAATATTATTGTATTAGAAAGTTGAAGAAAATGTAAAAGAGTAGCAATGCTATGGCTCTTTTCCATCCTTTATTTTAACCCAACTCGTAATCTCTTTTTAATTCATTGTCTATTTGTATTTCTTTGGGTAACGTTATCTTTATATTTTATTTATTACCGTTTTATCATCTAATTAATTTGTTTCTTTAAATCTAGATTAAAAATTTTATAACATGATCTTCTTGCATAATTTAAAAAGGCTCATGTTAATTTTTATAAAATTAAATTTCTTTTTAATTAAATTACATAATTATGTTTGTTAATTGAATTTATTTTCTTTTAGAGTATGCATGAAGGTAATGTTATGAAATTGTTAACCCAGATTTAAAGAGAAAAATGATAAAAAAAAAAAAAAAAAAAAAAAAAAAAAAAAAAAAAAAAAAAAACTGAATAGTAAATAAGGTGTAAGAGTATCATTACCCATTTCTCTCACCTTCCCAACAACCCCTCATTCAAATTTCTTATATATATATATATATAGATATAATAATAATAATACACACATGTATAATTATTTATTATATATAATTATATTTTAAAATAACAATTTTATATAAAATAATAATTTTTAAATTTATTTTATAAAAATATCTCGCATTCAAAACTTGATTACAAAGAGTTTGAAAAAGATTTGTGTATTTTTTAATTTTTGTGTGTATATATATATTATACCTTTATAATTTCCTAATTAGTCTAATTTGGCCTAGTCGAAATCTTTCCGACGATGTTATTCTTATTTTTTATTTGAAAAGAGGAAATACTCATTAATAATGAAGAAACAATACAACTTTTTCTGTCAAGATAACAGATAAGACCTCCCATAGACCATCCTCAATCCATACCAACTCAAACACTAAGGTTTTTGCCAACTGGGCCGCAGCATGTGCTGCTTTATTTTCTCCTCTTCTAACCAAAGCTACTCTCCAATATGGTTGCTTTGACAACATGAACTGAATATCCTGCAATAGATGACTTGTCCAAGAACTATCAACAGCTTGTGCATTAATATTTTCTATTACTGATTTGGCATCACCTTCAAAAATAACATAAGAAATCCCCAACTCTTGGCATAGCTGCATGGCTCTTAATAAAGCATAACTCTCTGCATGCACTACAGAAGAAACATTTGATCTAGGTGCAACCAATATTACCTCTGCATCACCATTTGCCTTTCTGATAATAACACCAGTTCCCATAGAGCCCACAGCCTTATCATAAGCTGCATCAAAATTAACCTTGCAGTAAGGATCCAAAGCTGGTGCCCACACAGCTTGCTCATTAGTAAAGTGCTACTCTGATCCAACTGCAGATTGCCTCTTCCTTTCCTGCATTACCTCTTTGAATACATCAACTTCCTCTAGTGCAGACTTGTAAATAATAGTTGAACTTTGAAATTTCTGTTCAAACACCCATTTATTCTTGCGAGTCCACAACTTGTGGAATACAGAAACAACGTAGGTCAACTGATGTTCCTCTAACCTCTGCACTAACTCTTTCCATAAAGTAGCAAAATCTACATAATCTGTATGCCACTTGTTGCAGACACTTGCTGAATCCCCCCACACATCTACAACAGTAGGACATGTCCAAAGGACATGTAATGTGTTTTCCTTAGCTTTGGTACAGATGGGGCATGAACCATCTTCTACAATTTTTCCCCTGCAGCTTGCTCATTGTTGGTAATATATCTTGAAGAGTCTTTCATAAGAATTGCTTCACCTTGCTCATTGTTGGTAATATATCCTAAAGAGCCTTCCATAAGCATTGCTTCACCTTGCTCATTGTTGGTAATATATTCCGTCGATCTTATTCAAGTCAAGTAAATATTAGTAATATTATATATAATTGTAAAGTATGTAAGTATTATATAATCGTTTTAAACAAGAATAGAATCTATTATTTAAAAAATTAAATTTTTTTATATAAATTTTATATTTATTCACTTTTTTAAAAATAATTTTATAGCATTTACACATTCACCATAACAAATATCATTTCTCTGTAAATATACGGTGCAAGATGTCAACGGACTTGCATCATCTCTTTCGGACCTGCACGCTCACAGCATTCCTGTCCTGGAAGGACGACAATGTGAAGAAGATGAACAAGAAGATCAAACTCTTCAAATACAGGTACTCCAAAACCTTATATATCTATAAGAAAAATGAGTTTTTGTAACCAATTTTGATCGCGAATAATTTTTTTGTTGCAATAAATTGATTATAAAAATTCGTTTTTCTTGTAGTCTAGACAGAAGAAGAAAATCCGATTAGCAATCCTGTAGAGGCCGAGGAGGACAACGAGTCGTTCCAGCAGAAGGAGTGTCTCGGTCGGGAACTGCACGAAGTTGAACAAATATTAGGATACAATTTTGAGAACAAAAGCTTGCTGGAGCAGGCATTCACGCATTCTTCATTCTCAGGGGATCATTGCAACTCGTACGAGAGGCTGGAGTATGTGGGGGAAGCGGTGCTTAACCTGCTCTTCACGAAGGAGCACTACTTCTTGTACCCGAATTTGCTACCAGGACCACTGACTCATCTCTGGGCAACCAATGTTGACACGGAAAAGCTCGCCCGGGCCGCCATTAAACATGGCTTGCATAGGCATCTCCACCACAAGAAATTACTACTTCCGGAACAAGTAAGTTAATTACATAGCTTTAAAGAAAAAAAAAAATTTCAAAATCTCATCTTATCGAATAATTACAATTTTTTAAAATTTTTTACATAAAATATAATAAAAAAATTTAATATTTTCAAATCTTAAAATAAAAATAATATTAAAAAATTATATTATAATAATATTTTATTTAACTTTTGACAAAATATCTTATTTGAACTAACTGGTAACCAAACGAGTCATATTGTTTCTATATTTATGGGTTTTTAATTATTTGGTATTGATGTTGCACTATTTGCTGAGTCCCTTCTTATAATGGTAAGTTAATGTGATTGATAATGTCAATCAATAAATTTGAGTAAATATTATAACAGTACGCACCTTCAATTTATTTTACACTATAAGAAAAATAGGTTTTTGTAGTCAATTTATTACAACGAAAATAATATTCGCAATAAATTAGTCACAAAAACTCATTTTTCTTGTAGTGTTAGGAGCCCCATGCATAGTAGCTTTTTGATTTCTTTATTGTTAATTAAAATAAAAAGAAAAGCTACCTCTCATACTTTTATCTGTAGAGATTAAGTCATTTTCTTCTATGAAAGATGAGGTTGAGTCTCTTTTTAAATAGAAAGTATTATCTCTTAGATGTTTGTTTATAGAGAATCAGCAATTATAAATATCAAACTAATCATAAAAGAAAATAAAGTACTAGTGGAGTTTTAAATGTATTATTTTAATTTATGATGTCATGTTTAATATGGATACATTTCAGAATTTTCCGATTATGGATTTAAGTTTTTCTGATGAACGAATAATGAGAATGTAAATTTTTCTGATGAATGAATGATAATAATTTTCCTTATAAAAAATAGTGAAAGCCTTATTTTTAAATATAAATAATTTCTACGAATTAAAACACTTTTTCTTGAATTACTCGAAATGGAATCGAATACAGTATCAGTAAACATATAGATATTATTTTAGGAGCAGTAGCGGGTTGAATGAAGAAAATTGGTAGAAACTCACAGTTTAATTATAAGTAATTAAATACTCTAAGGAATAATTAGGTGTTAAAATGGTGAGCGGTGATGATCTGTATATTCAGGCTTGTACGGCACGTTTTGGCCAATTATTTAGTAAAGAATTAGTCAGATTGTATACCTATTTAGCTTTAGAATTAATTAATGATTGAGTTGGACTCGTGCGGCCTTCCCTGACTTTGAATTGTTCCAGTCTCCAATTTGGAATTTTTAAGATTGGGTTGGGCAGGGAGGTAATATTAGATATTTTATAAATACTAAAATAAATAAAATAAAATAATAATAAAATATTAAGTAGTAATTAATAATGATATAAAAAAATAGATAAAAAGTAATACTAAAACAATAATTAATACGGCCGTTTGGATTCAACGCAGCACGATCACGATTAAAGGATTTTTCAAAAAATTTAATAAAGTATTTCTACTAACATTTTGGCATATTTTTTAAGTTATTTTATTTTTAAAATATACTATTCATATTATTTAAATAATATATTTTACACATTAACTTAATTCATGATATAATTATTTTTCTTTTTAAAAAAAATTGTAGAATTATTTTTTTAAGAGGGGAAGAATTAATATTTTTGTGTGTAAAATATGTTTGAATTTATGGTACTGTAATATTTAAAAACGATAGTAGTTTTATAAAAATAGATGATATGATATTTGTTTGGAAAATAATTACATGTACAACGTCACTCTTTAGTCTTTATACCAAAGTATATATATTTGTATGTTTATATATATATATATATATATACACACACATACCATGACCTATATTTAGTGGTCAATAAAAAAATATATTGCTTAACTAATAATTTAAAACATAATTAATTGTATAGTGCATGCATGTTCATGTTTGAAAAATAATAGGTGACACAATACATTAATTAATTAATATTTATCTCAATGGTTATTTTTTCAGAACATTGCTTGCGCGCGACTTATGTTTGGCATTCATGAATAATATTACAGATTCAAGAGTTTAGAGTTGGGATTTCACAATACCCTTTGCATTCCAATGGGCTGATTGACGCACCAAAGGCACTTGCCGATATTGTTGAATCCTCCATTGGGGCGGTTTTCATCGACAGCAAATTCCTCAATGGACGTTGTGTGGACGGTACGTACGTACTACATGAATATCTACATGTCGGTAATCTGATGGTCAATCTGATCAGTATCCCCATGATATATATACGTACGTGTACATGTGATGATCATAAAATAATGATTGAAAAACTATTGATTGTTTTGGAATTCACAGGTGTTTAAGCCTTTGTTGGAGCCTATAATCAACCCCACAACCATGGGAAGACATCCTATGACTGAACTTTATGAATTATGCCAAAAGAGAAATATGAAAGTAAAGTTTGTAGATTTATGGGAGGAAGTTGAGGCGTTTGAGGTTCTCATAGACGACAGGCAAATGGGAAGAGGTGAGTATGGTCTTAAGAAGGAAATTGCGCAGAACAGAGCGGCAAAGAATGCGTTGGAAAACATGGGAAGAATACTTGGGGACAAAGATCATATTGTCGAAGATCGATGATCATCATGATCCTAGCAAGCAACGTGAGCGCAGGAATGCATGCAAAAGTACTACTGGATCGATCGATCATGAACACTTAATTACCATTTTTGTCATGAGTTGTCAAGTAATTAATTAATATTAACCTCAAGTTGTAACTGTACTATTAATTGCTGTAATATTGTTTTAACGCGCGCGCGCGCGCATATATATATATATATTATATTTATATAGAAATCTGAATCATATCATATATATTATCATGTGTTAAATTTGTGGATTTAATTTGGAAGAGTTTCCCATATATGGTCGGTATAATAATATTGGAAATATCATGTGCATTAATTCGTGAAACAAATTAAACACAATAAAAATTTAAAAAAAAAAAAGTAATAATCTTAATACGAATGTGGGCGTCATTTTTTTAATAGGAAAACAACTTCATATTCATTAAAAAGACACTATCAAGAAAGTTTATCTAGCCATATAGCTTGGGAAACATGAGAGGGAACACTATCCCACCACATCTCTATATCTTCAACATTTCAAACATATCCAACAAGTCTAAAAACAATATCTTCAACATTTCAAGCATATCTAACAAGTCTAAAAACAGTTTCATTAACGAGACGATTGACATGTTGAACACTACAATTTTAGAACTAGCTTCATTAGTGTTCTGGTCTCCTGGATGCACTAATGTACACTCGTTGAGGCACAAAAGATTACCAATCAAAAAGTAAGATGTTCTGATTAAAGAACAATGGAAAGTCTTTATATAATACAACTCAAAAATTATATTACTTGAGATGGAAATACATTTGATATCTAATTTTCAAGATATAACAACAGATACTATGATTTTATATCCCTCTTATAATCCTAGAATTTGACAATTGATCTTCAGGTTATCTAAAAAGTTTCAATTTCTCAATCTGGAGCAAGCTCTAAGGAAGATGACATTTCATTAAGGAGAACCACTAAATAGATCCATGAGCTCGATTATTGAAGCTTCCTGTCTTTGTGCAATGTCGTATATTGCTAGGTACACTTCCTATAGGATTCGATCTCCAAACCATAAGTCATTCCAGAATTTAAATTTGGAACCATTCCCAATTACAAAGCATATGTATCGAGAGAAGTTTGTCCAGTCTCTTCTTATATGTTTCCAAAGCCCCACCCCATGTGATTCGCTCATCTTATTCAAACACCATCCTCTCCACAATCCACTATATTTTAAATCTATGATAGCCCTCCACGAAGCTTCTCTTTATTTTTGGTATCTCCGCAACCACTTACCAAATAAGACCTTACTGAAAATCAACAAGTTATGAATTCTTAATCCGCCTTTGCGTATTGGAATACAAACCGTAGCCTAATTTGCCAAATGAACTTGAATTCTTCATCCATTATTCCCTACATAGGAAATCTTATTGCAATTTCTCTAACTGGTGGGCCACCTTGTGTGGTGGTGGAAATAATAATAAAAAGTAAATGGGCAATTATGAAAGAATACTTTTTTATCTTTGTAACCTTTAGACAAATATATCCTCTTCAAGCTAGCCAATTTTTGCTCCATTTTTCTCATCACTTCATCCCAGATAGACTTTGACTTAGAGGAAGCACCCAAGGAAATGCCGAGATAATTCATTGGCAAGGTTGAAACTTTGCACCCCAGAATATTGGCCTAGCTCAAGACATTTGGGACATTTCCAACTAGAACTAATTCTAACTTGGCGAGATTCACTTTCAAGCCTAATACCGCTTCAAAGCAAAATAAGAAAGTCTCAAACCTTGAATGTGATTATGATTATCACCACATAATATAAAAGTATCATCTAGAAATAAGAGGTCAGTCATCTCAGAAATGCCAATTCTTGCTTGATCCCCTACTACAAATCCATATAGAAATTCACCTTCCAAAGACTTGCGATCAATTCACTAAAAGCTTCAATTATGAATAATAATAATAATAATAATAATAATGGAGATAGGAGGTCACCTTGTGTCAAATCCCTCGGTTTCTAAAGAAACTCGAACCTATTGTAGCACCGTTTCACCAATATGGAGAACGCATGGTGGATATATAAGATTTATAATATCCTATGATATATCACATTATATTATAATATTTTATAAAATACCACTATATTATATAGTATAATATATTATCATTATATTATTATATACTTTATTATATATACTATATAATATATCTAAAAAACTGGATCGAATCGATAAAATCAAAAGTACAGATTTAGTAGTATAACCGGTGCGATATCGATTCTTCAAATCTCAAAATCGGTACATACCGGTTTGGTTCTAAAATATGTCCAAAATCGAACTGAATCAAACTGGTTACCCACCTACTCCAAAGAAGATCTCTTCCAATAGTTGCAGGGCTGCTCCAACATAAAAGCATAGTTGATTATAGGCTTAAAAAATCTTAATATGCACAAGACATACAAGAGTCATTGAGTAGGTTTCATTTATACTATCACGCAGAAGGAAATTTGGCAATTAGATCATGAAGATAGAGAACATAATCTCTCTTTTATTATTATTTTTAGTTATAAATTGGGTTTAATTAAGGAATTAATATTTTCTTCAACCCGAATTGCCAAATTAACAGACTTTTATTATTTTTTAGTTAAATTTGGTTATCTTTAAAGATGGAATAGTTTTTTCAAATTTTTATTAGGCAAGTCAGGATTGATTTTTTCTTGTATTCCATATTAACTCTGATCACACGGCCATAGTTCATCCACCAGACTTTAGGTCCTGTCTCCTTAGCGATCAAGGATACAGAGGTACGAGCCTATAGAACAGATCCTGTTCAAGTAAGGTCGTGCCCATTGGTAGGGAAGTCTTGCTATTAAAACAGCCATTTTCTTCTTCATGTTCTCGATGTGGGATGCTATTTGGATTACCATTTTGTTAGTTTCCTGAGCACATGGCATATAACATGCCGCTGGTTTATCGGTTTCTTCTTGTTTTTAACTTTTGTACGTGCTGAGCTTTTAAGAGGATTTAATTCCTTTTTGTCAAATGCTTCTAAACTCTATTATCCTTTTGAAACAAAAACATGCTCAGGATTCATAAACTCTCTGTTTACCCAGAGAACCGATGAAATCTCTAGCTCTTTCCCTTAAAAAATTTAGCCAAAATTCGAACTTGAAGCCTCCCTTTTTAGGAGGAAAAAGTTAGTTGTCAGATTATCCCCTTCTAAGATAATTATTATTGAATGTCCATCATTTTTGGACAGAATCCATAGAGATATATACATGTGGACCTATACGTCTATCATTGTAAAAGTTGTGCATTGAGAATATCTCATCAATAGCTACGGTTTGCAGTAGAAGATGGAAAATAAGAACAAGAAGAGTGCAGCTATGGGTCCCAATAAGAGAATAATGTAAGGAAATATTGCAGTATTTTCATAATGTATTTGTAATCTGGTTTTCTTTATGAAATAGGCTATTGTGGTTATCGATCTAGTTGAAAATATAGGACAAGTGTTTGTAAAAAGTACTCCTAGAATGTGAAGTGGGATGTCTTGTTCTTACTTGTGATCTAACGACGTTGGTAAATATTGTATTACTCTCAAATATGTGTAATTAACAGATATATTTATCAAGTTTGGCTTTCGAGAAGTCAGTTGTAAGCAATACGCATGTAAAATTTGCCTTGAGCATCAATGCGCTCTAACTCAAAAAATAACACTTCACAAAAATTAAAATGGGACTTTACATGACGAGTATACATCAAAACATAATGTTCTTCCGAATGAGTTCTTTCAGGAGCATATAAGAAAAACAATGACTTTTTACATTGCTTTTAGCATTCTCGCGACAAAAACAAAATTTCTACACAATTGTGGGTTTGGTTAAATATTTTCATGTGATCATTGGCAATTGAATTTAATTAACAGGAGATCGATGGTTATATGACTTTCGCATAAGGAGGCAATTAGCCGGGCCCATAATAGTACCGCTGCTAGCTGTACATGACAAAATTGTGGAAAGTATGAATTTTTTTTTTATACTGTTTTTTAAAGCTTTATATGCACATGCTATGGAGGGATTTGGTGTTTGGAGAAAGAGACTGACAAAGTATACGACATGTGTGAGTATAAGTAATTCGTGTTTTTAATACGTGGTTATATAAAAAATAATAACCATAAGTAATAAAATTATATACAAAATATACATGTCTATAAATTATCTTATATTTAATATTATTTTTTATATAAATGTGTCATACAATATAAAAGTGTTGCTCCCACGTATATATCCCTCCCAAAGGTGAAGAGCCAAAGTTTCAGCCGGCCCATCTTGATCAAAGAAGCATATTCTCGGGACATTGAAGCATATTCAAATAGACTAGTCGACCTAGGTCCATAAACGAGAAACATGCAGGCGGAGATATCATAGTTCCTTTCTAAACCTTATATTATACATGCAAGGGTGAGGATGAATAATGAAAAAAGAAGAACCGTGATGGATGACAAGAAGCTGGTTGTTTTAGTCACTGGCTGTGCCAAAGGTGACATTGGTTACGAGTATTGCAAGGCGTTTGCCGAGCAAAATTGCCATGTCTTCGGCTCGGACATACCCCAACGCATGCAGGACATGTCAGGACTCTCATCGGACAACATCGAGACACTCGAGCTTGACGTCGCATCTGATGAAAGTGTAGCATCAGCCGTGAACACTATTTTATCCAAGTGCGGACGCATCGACATTCTAATCAACAATGCTGGAATCGGAAGCACCGGTCCTTTGGCTGAGCTTCCTCTTGATACGGTTAGGAAAACTTGGGAAATCAACACCTTGGGGCAGTTGAGACTGGTGCAACAAGTCGTGCCTCACATGGCTTTGCGACGCAGCGGGAGCATTGTGAATATTGGGAGCGTCGTGGGAAAGATACCAACTCCATGGGAGGATCCTACTGTGCTAGCAAGGCAGCGGTGCACGCCATGTCAAAAACCTTGCGTGTGGAGTTAAGGCCATTTGGCGTCAATGTCGTGCTAGTAAAACCCGGGGCTGTGAGATCAAACTTCGGAAGGGCTAACGTGCAGAATTTGAAACAAAATGATTGGAAACTTTACAAGGACTTCAAGGAAGCCATAGAAGAGAGAGCAAGGGCTTCACAGGTTGGTAAAGCTACAGATGCTACAATATTTGCAAGGAATGTGGTGAAGAAAGTTCTGAGTCCTAAACCACCAAGCAAATTGTATTTGGGCACATGACGGGTTTGTTTGCCATCCTTTCATGGTCTCCGCTTTGGGTGAGAGATCTCTTCTTTTCAAATCGTTTCAATGTGAAAGCAAAGCTCTAAGATAACATTGTCACTTTTTAAGTGCTGTTTGGTGCAAGCAAATATGCCTTGTTTGAATTGAATGCTTGTAATTAGTTATCCATACATAATATTGTTATATGAAGCACCTATTACCCATATTGCACGGTTGTTAAATCTTGAGGGGCTTTCTGATCAATGCGCGCATAAGATTTGAGAAATTGAGAATCCTATGCTTAAGGGTATTACTTGTGGCCGGCATGGCGATGTATCTTGAAATTGAATAAGATTACTACTTCATTTGTATTTAGATATTATCGAATAATTAATTACTCGAATGACAAATTTTACTTAAACTTGGTAATTATTAATTTGAGTTAGACACCATGTATATATTACATAAGGACTATATACACTACAAGATAAACAGGTTTTTGCACCAAAATTTTACAACCAAAAGAACTATTTCGTAAATATCCATCTTGTAGTGATATGTTGATCATGATGTAATGCACAAGATGATCGGCTTACCATAAGGCTCAAATATTTCAGCCTTACAAGGAAGAGTACTAAAGGTGGGCGTCTTATAATTACTAATTAGGTCCAAACCGGCCAGCAAACAACGAGCCTAGAGATTGAGTACTAATATACTAACATATATATATCAGTTTATCTATTTTTTTCTAAATTATTTAAATATATATATACACACAATATGACATAATTATGTCCTATATATACACACAAAATATAAATATATATACATTTCTTATATGTTTCAAGTACAAGGAAATAATATAAATATATATATATATATATGAAATATCGTTCCTGAATTTTAAAGTGTAATAAAAAGTTTCAAGAACCATAACAGTCGGCCAAAGCAATAATCTCAGTCTCTTTCGATCGATATCAGTAATCAAACATTATGAATAGTTTTTACAAACCAAAGGGGCTGGAAGTAAAATAGGAAGAAAAAGAGAAAGTCTTATATATATACCAGCTTAGACTTGAGTTGTTTAAAATATATGTGTGTGTGTGTGTGTGTGTTTTATATGATCTATTGGCTATCCCACTTAAAACTACCTCATGTACGTTCGATAAGCCATGAATTGAATGACTCTCTCTAATAATAAAAGAAAAAAATTTCAAATATCATAATAAAAAATAACGTATTTTTCGAGTGGTACTCTTATTTTTCATAATCTAATAACCAAAATATATATGTACAAAATGGCATTAAGGGTACTCTGCATGTGTAGAGAAACCAAGGGGTACTAAGAGGTAATTAGACTATTTTTCGAGTGAGAGAGAATAAGATTAAAAAAAATCACGTTTAAGTCACAATGGTTAATATACAAAAGATTGAGATCATGTTGAAATGTTGTAGTGGATAACCATGATACCTATTGCATGGATGGCTAATCTAATGCATGCACTTTTTACCTCATATTAATCTTTTTCTGGCATGCATATAGCCAAGCCAGTTTACCTTAACGAGCAATCGTGAGTACTGTAATGAAGGGTAAGGTAGGCTGCACCTACTTTGGCCCTTCCCCATCCTGACACATGGAAAAGGGTAGGAAGAATCTAGATTGGCAAAGTGGCTATTCTATAATAATAATAATAAGAAGAATAAAGGTGAAATTCCAAATGGTTTACAACCAAATTACAGTAATAAAAGAACAAAAAATAACAAAAAAGTGATGTAGAAAGTGTCTTTTAATTGTGGTAAGTTATTTGCATTACCTGTTCCAAAGCTATCATTGTAAGATTTGTACGATGGTTACATTATTTATGTTAAAAATATAGAGGGTAGAGATTGTTAGCATATAGTTACTTGCCTTAATTAGATTATTATATTGTCTACTATTCTATGACTACTATGGTGAAATTTAGTAAATGGAAAATACTAGTAGAGCCCACTTAAACTTACCACTCAATCTTACCGTTCTTATTTTAATTTTTTTAATTTTTTTTACTTAATAGTTAAAGAAATGATTATTAAAAAAATTGTGTATTTTTTTTATTTTTTCTTAATGATTAAATATGTTAAAAAAGTATTTACAAAAATATGATAAAAAAAATCCCCACATTTGCACTAGCTGTACGCCCAGAGATAAGTGTTGGGCAGCCCGCTAGAACCATCCTTAGTAAATAGAGTAATGATATACGTACAATCTTTTTAGGGGTGTAAAAAAAAACCGATAAACTGTAAACCGGACCGGACCGGACCAAACCGGTGGCATCGGTCCGGTCCCAAGGTTGGTTCGGTCCGGTATCGGTTTTAGTTTTCTTAAAACCGGTCAAAATCGGTCCGGTTTCAATTTTTCTTTTTCTAAAACCGGACCGGACCGATTTATATATATATATATTAATTTTTTATATTGTATATAATATTTATATATAATATATAACTATATATAAAATAGTTTTGTATTATATGATAAATTACTAATTAATATAGCATTAAATTTTAAAATCTTATATCATTTTGCTTATTGTATTAATAGTTATACTAATATTATATAGTGCATATTAATAGTTATACTAATACTATATCACTATATATTATAATATACTATAATATATCATTATAGTCTATAATACAATTATAATATATATTATAATATACTATAATATATTATCACTATAGTATTATATACTATAATATACTATATTATATATATTATATAATATATAATATAGTACATTAAAACCGGTAAAATCGGACCGAACCGGACCGGAAACCGGTAAAATCGGAGTACCGATTTACTAGGATAACTAGTGCGTGATCGGTTTTGAAAAATGCAAAACCAGTACATACCGGTTCGGTCCTAAATTTTGTCCCAAACCGGACCGGTTACATCCCTAAATCTTTTAAAAAAAAATGAAACTGAATTTCATTAATAACAGAAGATTTACATCAATTCTCAAATGGTGGATTGAATACATTGAGGAATATCTTCCCAAATATACATGTCTTCGTCAAAATCAAGAGCAACTTTTGCCAATCTATGAGCTTCCATATTAGCATTTATATTGGTATGAACAACAGACCAAGAATTAAAGGATTTTAAAATATTTTAAGCATCTTCAATCCGTATCCACCTGAACTTAGGTTTGTAGCAACCTTATTTACCATGGTGACCACTTGCAGTGCATCTCCTTCAAGCATAACCTTGGACAGACCCATTTCTTTGCAAAATATAGCAGCCAACAGAAAACCATATGACCCGGCAGTAAAAGGGTCCTCATTCATTGTTCTAGAAGCTTGTAGAGTACCAATAACGTGCCCTTGAAAATCTCTAGCAATCACGCCAGTGCCTATTTTTCCATAAGTCAGATTAGTTTATGCATCCCAATTAACCTTGTAAATCCCCTCCACTGGTTTCTGCCATGAAGTCTATATTTGTGCTATTCTGCTTGATGCCGTGTTGATTTAGATAATGGCATTTCTGTAAGAAACCACTTCTTCTTTAGCAATTTTATAAAGAGCAATTGGAATCCCTTTCCATTAATAAGTTCATTTCTTCTGGTCCATAACAATCTTCCAGTAACATTAGCTTCCACCAATTCTTCCTGCTCCAAACCAATGGTCAATTGCTTCCATAAATCAACAAAAACACTCACTTTAGACAGCCATCTTTTGGGTCCTCCTACAACTCAGACTCCACACATCACTGGCAGCAAGACATCGCCACAAAACATACCCTGATGTTTCAGAAAATAAACCACATACTGGGCAGGCACCATCCTCAACAACTTTCCTCTTCACTAGATTGGAAAGAGTAGAAAGAGCTTCCTTACATGCTTTCCAGTTAAAAACTTTATAGCTTATGAGTCTTCATTTTCCATATTTCTTTCCAACCATCCTTTTGGCTTCCCCCACGAGATGACTCACCTATAGACCTGGCTTCAATATCTTTGTGAAGATGGTATGCACTCTTTATAGAGAAAATAACATTTTTCATGTACAACCAAACCAATTTATCTGCTCTACCCCCATGCTAATAGGAATGGATTTAATCAACTTAGCCTCATGAGGTTCAAACAAAGCATTCAAAGTGTTTACCTTCCAAGCCTTCAGATTAGGATCAATTATGTCAGCAACAAATTGATGATTTCTAGAGGAAAGCATTGGAGATAAAACTTTAGAAGCATAGGCTCTTGGTATCCACTTGTCAACCCAAATCTTCACATCTCCCATCACCAATTCTTCCCTTTTTTTAGAAGCTTCAAACCAGTTAATAAGCTCCTCCATGCATATGAGGGACTATAACCCATTTTGGCCTCCAACAGATTGCCATCTTTAAAATATTTTTATTTAAAAACTTGGGCCATAAGAGATTAGGGGGTTCTAGATCATCCTTCAGCTTTGTTTAGAAAGCATGGCTACATTGAAACTTCTAAAATCTAGAAAGCCCAAACCACCTTAGTCCTTAGAATGGCTAAACTCATCCCATTTCACCCACTAGATCTTTTAGTGATCTTCATTGTAGCCCCACCAGAATTTCTTCAAGAGCCTTTTGAGTCTTTGGGTAATTGAGTGAGGAAGAAGAAATATACCCATATCATAAATGGGAATAGCTTGAAGTAAAGTTTTAATTAAAACCTCTTTACCAGCAACAAAGAAAGCTTTTGTTTTCCAATTAGAGATCCTTGCCCAAATCTTGCAATAAGTGAGTGAAATGCAGCAGCTTTAGATCTTCCAACCATAGCAAGAAGCCCAAGGTACTTTTCAAAAGATCCAAAAGACTTAATCCCAACAACGTTCAATATGGATATCTGAGTAGTTTTAGGAGTAATTTTGCTGAAAAAGATTGAAGTCCTTTCCTTGTTTAAGACTTGATCAGAAGCTTGTTCATATATGCAAAGGATCTGAGAAATTCTACACCACTCAAAAACATTAACCTTACCAAAAAGAAGGCCGTCATTAGCAAACAATAAATGATTGATCCTAAGAGGACCCCTTTCAATTGGAACACTAGTTATGCATCCATTCAATTTCTCTTGGAACAATAGGGAAGATAAAGCTTCTGCACACATTATAAATAAGTAAGGAGAGAGGGGGTGACCCTGCTTGAGGCCCTTTGAAGGGCAAAATCCAGCTTGTGGCATTCCATTGAGAAAAATAAAATAAGATATGGAAGTTATACAAGTCATAACAAGAGAGCACCATCTGAGAAAAACCAAGTCTGATCATAACAGCTTCAAGAAAGGTTCACTCAACTCGATCATAAGCTTTGCTCATATCGAGTTTAAAAGCCTTAAATCCTGATTTGCCTTTCATCCTAGTGTTCATAGAGTGAAGAGTTTCATAAGCCACTAAGATATTATCAGTTATAAGCCTGCCAGGAACAAATACACTTTGGTTCATTGAAATAATTTTTGGAAGAATAGTTTTAAGCCTATTAGCCAATGTCTTTGAGATAATTTTATAAACCACATTGCACAAACTAATAGGCCTAAAATCTATAACTCTTTGAGGATTCTTGATCTTTGAATGAGAGTGATAAACGTGTCATTGATCCTATTGAGAGGCCCACCATGGTTTGAAACTGAAGAACAAATTTGCAAATATCCTTTCCAACAGTATCCCATTGGCTTTGATAAAACTGGGCAGGAATCCATTAGGGCATAGAGATCCCAAATGGTTCATTTGATAGCTTACCTCACCACTTACCTCACCTCTTCTTCAGTAAAATTTCTCATAAGATGGTCATTCATACTATGAGTGACCTTTGTTTGTGAACCAGACAAACAGTTTTCAACATGAGAAGGATTAGAGGTAGTAACGAGAGAAGAGAAATAATTTGTAAAGACCTCACCAATCTAGTTTTGTTCAGTAACCTCAATGCCTACTTGGTCCTTGATGCTTTTGACGGCATTAGTCTTCCTCCTCTGGGTAGCTTGCATATGAAAATATTTAGTATTTATGTCCCCATCTTTCAGTCAGTGATGCTTTGCTCTTTGCCTCCATTAAGTATCCTCTACTGCTAGCATCTACTCAATATTCTTTTGCACATTTTTAACTTGATCAACATGCTCCCTCTTACCATGGTTTTGAAGAGCACCAATCATAGACATGTCTTTTCTTATCTCCTTTGATTCCTGCCTCTGGTTGCTTGCATTCCAACTCTATAATGCAACTTGGCAATTAGCAAGCTTGTTTCTTATCATTTCAACTCCATTGTCTCCCCCCTAATGCCTTTTCCCCAAGTCATTCCAACTGTTTTTGCACAATCCTATTATACAGCCCAAGCTGCTTTATATTGGAACAAAAACTGACCCCTTATCCTCCCTCTTGATTGACTAACCATGTTGATATGCAATGGAGAATTGTCAGATTTAATAACAGGTACGACATTCCAAACAGCATATGGGAACATGTTCTGCCATTCTTGATTTACCATGGCCTTATCAATCCTCTCCTTGGTAAACTCACTCCAAGTGAATCTTTGGCCTGAGGTAGTTAAATCATTCGAAGAACAAACGACAAGGGCTTGTCTGAAAATCTCCATCTACTTATAAGGTTTGTAAGCTGCCCCCATCTTCTCACTTTGGCTTATAATCTCATTGAAGTCCCCTATGCATAACCATGCCATAGGTGGTGGGAGTTTAAGAGCTTTTAAAAGCTCCCAACTAGCCTCCATCTTCTCTATAATGGGATCGCCATAGAAGCCAGTAAACAACCAACTAGGACCACCCTCATCCTCTTGCACAAAAGCATTAATATGTCATCTAGTAAAGCTACAAATATTGACACACCATTCTAATTTTCAAAGCAATGCCAAACCACCACTACACCCCACACTTTCCACAGTAAAACACCCATCAAACTTTAAAGTTCTTCTAACTTCCTCCATTATAGCTTTAGTACATTTTGTCTAAACTTAAAAAGCACCTTGGGACACTTCTCCTTAGTCAAGAGACTAAGTATTCTAATTGTCTGAGGGTTCCCAAGCCCTCAGCAACTCTAGCTTAAGCAACTTATTAGTTTTGGCAGGGCTGGGTCCCAGCTACTGCCATTGAAGGATTAATATCTGCCACCTCATCAATCAACAACTTACTTTGCCCCTTCCTCTTCGAGGCCTTTTATTGCTAAGAGAGGGGCTCACCTGATTCATTATATATTCTGACTTCGACCCACCATTATCCACTTGTTAATCACGTGCCAATCTCCTCCAACTCCTAGTTTTATTGGGATTTGACATGCAACAATCAACCTCCACCTCAGTATTCAATGTGCCAGTGATCGGAGGGGATATTTGCTCAATATTTCCTTCTTGAAAGCTTGCTATATTAAGAATGCCTTCTTGCTCAATTGCCATAAAAGTGTCTCCCTCATTAAAACCTTCCTTTTGTAACTACTCAGGGCCTCCTCATGAAGATTCCTCATTGAGATCAATACTGTCCTTATTGCAGACATAACTTTTGTCTCTAGCTGATTCCTTGCCTTTCTAACTGTCATGGTCATCTTCTGGATTCTTGGCTAACTCCCCCGATGTGATACCTCGTTTTTACGTGTATTTTCACTGAATGAATATTTTAATTTAATTAAAATAATGTTCTTTTATTTTAAATTATCGAATTTTAATTGGATTTTATTTGTTGTTTGAGTTTAAATTGTTGTTTAATTTATTTTAGCTAGTCTTTGGATTTAAAATTAAGTTGTTGGTTTTTACTAGTTATTTATTATATTTGAGCTTTACGTTGTGTTTAAATTATTTTCTTGATTTTATTGCTTTTAAAGTTGTTTTCGTTGGATCAGTTGTTGGACTCTAGAGGTGAGGATTGGATCTCATTTCTTTTTCTCCATCTTTTCTTTTCTCTTTTTCTTTTCTTCTTTCTCTTTTTTCTTCTTCTTTTCTTTCTTTTTTTTCCTTTCTTTTTCCGCTGCTTCTTCTCCTCCCGCGCGACACACTCTCTCTCTACCCATTTCCGTTTGAATTTCTCTCTCCACCTAGAACCGCCGCCGCCAGCCACTGTGTGGCACACCACCCACCCAGTTTTCTTCCCCTCCGGCCAGTGATCATCCCCACCAAGTTTCACCGCCATCCGAACCGCCGTTTAGCCGGAATAGTAACTCCAAGCCGAACGACTTTTGCTCCGATTTGCCACCGTCGCTCCACCTCCGGCCACCACCTCTTCACCACTTTATCACCGACTCCTTACCGTCCTAAACCACCCATTTCCAACCTTGATCCGTCGCCGGAACAGCCCCCACGAGCTAACTCTCTGATTTGGGTATTTCGACCTCCTACTGCCGTTTTCGCCGCCACCCACGGCCAACTTTCACTTCCACTAGTTTCATAAACACCTCTAAGCCATTCCCTATCAATCCCGAGCCTTGGTTTTTCCTCATTCAAAAGTGGGTATTTTACAACCCACGGCCACAGTGTTTTTACACTGTTACGTTGCTTTCTCTTCGCTGTTTGCTGCTCGCCGATCCTTCGAAAATTATCATATAGCGTTGTAAGTATTTTCCAAACTTCATTTTAGATTTAAATATATCATTGCTTTTACAATAATTATTTGTGACTGGTTGGTTATTCCGGACTGAGTCCGAGGAGTCGGGGGTCGGATGGATTTGAGGACGGAGTTGCTTGTTTGGTTGTTATGGATATTTGGAAATTGTTGGTTAATTGGTGTCGTATTATTTGCATTGCATTGTGCACGCATATGCATGTGTTAATTATTGAAAACTGGGTTTTCATGAGATAAATGGATTTTTGGGTGCGTGTGTATCACGACCCCAAGCCGAGATGGGGTATTATGATCTCGGTGGAGCTCCTCTGGTCAATCGGGAGTGCAATATACTGAGTGACGTCCCCTGAGTTGTCGCTGGGCGACAACGGGAGCGGGCGGGATGGTAACGCTTTCGTACCGACTCCGTGACCCCTTTGCTAGCAGGGGCTAGAGGATGCTCGGCTACGAACGCGCGGGGCGCGGAACTGGGCATCGTTCGTTACAAAGTCACACGCATGGTCGTTACCCATGGTGTGATTAAGGGAGCCAGGGCTTGCGAATGACCGCTAGGGGAGGTCATGGTGCATTCGGTTAAGAAAAAGTGAAATATGGTTTTAAGACCTGGATTTTGGGCCATTATCTGGGATAATGGCGAGGAAAAGTTTAAAGGAAATATTTTGGGCCAAATGAGACTTTTGGCGTGTGTGGAAAAATATATTTTATGGGACATGTGCATTGGGCATTCTTTCATGCATATTGTAGAGTTTAATATATTTTTATCTTGTGGCGTTTGGAATATTATTTACCTGTGGCACCATTTTTTATACCGTAGATTTTGATGCAGAGGTTAGAAGAGGAGGAGGCTGAGCATGAGGAGGCGGCTCCGCCGGAGTATTGATTTGGAGTGCTTATCTATGGATAATATTTGTAATTGTTTTTATGATATGTATTTGGATTTGAGATGGTGTTAAACATGTAATATTTTATTTACGCGTGTTTTAAACTGGTTTGTAATTAAACAAAAATTCTGGTACTTAGTTAAATGACTTTATCATCCGCTGCGTGGTTTTATTTTGTACACATGTTGCATGTACACACACTTAGAACTTGGCAATAGGATGTATGACCCGTGTTGTCATCATCCTGACTTCTCGATTTCCACGTGTCCGTACGTGGGAGTTGGGGGCGTCACACCCGAGACATCAACATGATCTTCATTTCCTGAATCCATTCCATTATTAGCTTGATTTATGTGCACATTATCATCTTCTCCATGCAAGTTAGAAGACTAACTTGCATACTGATCCTTGACACCATAGCTAGCACACTTCCTTTTGGACTACTCTTTTGAAGAATGAGCTCCAAGCCATACACTATACTGCTTATAAAAGAAGCCATGCATTAAGCCAATACCATTCACCACAGCACAACCATTCACTCCATACTTAATTATGCCACACTTAAAACAAAACGATGGCAATCTCTCATATAGGAAAGAGATCCAAGTCTTGGTACCACCCATGCTAAGATTAATACCATGCATCAGAGGATTTAAAATGTTGATGGAAACCTCCACTCTGAGATAGGGACCCCAACCAATGCCTTCTCTATCTACATCCACCTCCATCACATCCCCTACCAAACCACCAATCTGCATCCCAACATCTCTAGTCATACCACCAAGAGGGATATCATGGAGTTGGATCCACAAATATTCCTTCTTGAACTCGATGTCTTTGGGAGCTACACTACCATCAAAAGTATTAAGACACAACAAGTGCCTATCAAATGACCATAGTCTACCTCTTTGAACCTTTTGAAGGTCCTTTTCACTTTGAAATTCAATCAAAAGCATGTTCCCACCCACTTCTTTGAAAACCACAGCACCTTTTGGCTTTCACACATTCATCATCGTAGTCTTAAAAGCTTTGCTATTGACTGATCACCGATATATAACCAATCCAACCAAACTCTATTGACCCCTCATTTGCACCACAACATGACCATTGATATCAATCGAGATCTCCTTTTGTTCAACCTCAGTCAATCGAAATTTACTCCACTTCTCCACTATTTCATCAGCCATTTCACTGTAGAACTTTATAAGAACTATACAATTTCACCTCTTCTCCTAAGTCAAAGGACTAGGAGACAAACTTGCCTACAACAAGAGACAAACTCCTCAACCAGTGTCAGGAGACCAACAGTATGTTGAAAATCACATACAACCTTTTAACAACCCTTTATACAATTATGTTTTAAAATGAAAGTATTTATGTAAAGTGATATTACTTTTATAAACTAATTTATAAAAGTACTACTCATTTAAAACATAGTTATAAAAAAGATTAAAAAAAGATTGTGTGTCTATCACTCTTTTTGTAAATATTCTAGGTTAGAATATTTGTATTTAGGCATTGATTATATTTCCTTTATTACGAAACCTTCTTACATTATAAATAGGCTACCCTTGTATATTTAAAATACACATTCAATATATAGAATTTTCTCACATGTTTAGTTTTTTGGTTGATAACTTGAGCATTCAAGCCTTCCTTTGCCAACAACTATTGCAAGCTTTGTTCCCTCTTATTTGTCTCTTTTGTTGAGTCTATGAGAAGTGAAAGGAAGGGCACGGTCGTTGGCACGAAGCTCATTGTACAAATACCATATAAAAATGATAGAATTTTCCTTTAAATTGGGTTGGATGAAACTTCTTTTAATCCATTTAAAAATTTCATTAACATATGACAATCATATGAATTTTTTTTTTCAATAAAGGAACAAATGATACTTTTTAATATATACTTTTTAAGAAAGTATGCATTTGTCACATATTCAAAGGACACGTATCATTTTTATAGATGTGCAATCTAGTTTAGAGGAAAAATTTATTCTTATAAAAATGGATTGACTTTTAATCGGTGGGATTTTCTTCCCCTTAGACCTTCTAGACTTACAACTTGAAAAGGGATAGAGTTTGAAGTTCCAAAATTCAAATAAAATTTTTGACAAAAATCTAGAAACTTCATATGAGTTTTTGGGTCAATTTTAGGGAGCACTCAATTTGAACACTATAACCAGATTTCACAAAAAGTTATCTTTTTATCTAATTAAAAAAAATCCTAAATTTGAAAAAAGAAAAAAAATCTAAAAATATTAAAAAACATATGTATTGGATATTCCATAAGGTTGTCAAAGAGGTTATATATTTATAAATATCATTTTCCATGAAATGTTTAAACTAATGAGCATTTCTTTTCAGACAAGAAATTTATCAGTTATGATATTTCACCAACTGGTTGGCACCATTTTCACAAAAGGGAATTAAGCATTCTTGGACTGAATAACCCAACAACTATCAATGATTAATAAAATTAATTATAGCGAATCAAATTTAGAATTAAGAAAATGTTGAAAAGAAGAAAAAGACAAATAAGCTGGCTAGTAGCTGAGTGAGCCACTGGGCAGGCATGATCAAAACATAAAAAAAGATTATATAATATATTATATCATCATTCCACTCTGGGATGTGGTCCAATGGTCATTTCTTTCTTTGAAGGGTAAGATGAATGTTCTTTGTTGAGGCAAAGATGTTTTGTCACTAAGACAATAGTCTACAAATGTGAGAAAATTGAGGAAGAATTATCCAAAGTCCAAACTATGGGAGGGACTCAGACTCACAAAATAAGAGGAACAAGAAATCATCCTTCCAGAACAAGCTCTAAAAGAGTTAGTTGCAAGAGAAAGATTATGACTTTTAATGTTGATTATAGCATATAAAAGTATGAACAGGGAAGTATTCAGATCAACAATGTCAAAATTTTGGAAACTAGAAGGGTCAATTAATTTCAAAGTAGGGATGAACCTTTTCCTCATGGAATTCCAAAAGGAACCAGATAGGAAAAAAGTGATGTAGGGAAGGTCATAGTTATTTCACAGACATCTTGTTTGTCTTCACAAATTTGACGACAACGCACACCAAAACATATTATTTTTCACGGAAAAACTTTATGGATTCAATTGTAAAATATGCTTTGGATGGAATGACTAAAGAGATTGGTGAAAGACTCGGCTCTACAATTGGAAAAGTAGTAATGGTGGATGTTTATGGAAATTGATTTGGGTGGGGCAAGTTCTTAAAGAGTAAGAGTGGAAGTTGACATAACAAAACCACTAGTATGAGGCAGGCTATTGAATATTAGTGAGAAACATTTGTGGATTGCTCAAAGATGAATCAAGGAAAGCACTTGCCAGGGGATGAGTAGATTCAATATGGTCAATCGAGAAAACCCAAATGTCAATGGCACGAGAAGGTACGATGGTAGGCCAGCACAATTTCAAGTCAAGGATTGATAACAGAGGAGCTCTGATGATGGGGAGCATAACGATTCTGGAAAAGTCAATGAATTTCAAGCCGAGAGATTAGCGGCACATCCAAAGGTAATATTCCTAACGCCAGTCTCTAAAGGAAATGCAGAGGATCTCGAGAATATTCATGACAATCAATTTCAATTGAAGGAACACAATGGAAGACTTTTAAGGGAAAACATCAAACAAGCTTATAAAGGGAAAGAATTTCCGGATCACATGCCAATCCAAAATCCCAAGTTATCTTCAAAAGGTAACGACTCAAAAAGGGAAAGTCTAACCAACCCAGCTGTACCAAGTCTAGTGCAGAAAGGAATCACAAAAGGAAATGATACTCTAGACAAAATGGAGCTCAAGTATACTAACATAATTTTCAAGTCAACTAGCATTCAAGGGGATTCTAGGAAACATAATGGTCATTTCCTTCTCAAGGAGACTGACATCAATCAAGCTTATCGAATGGAAGAATTCCTGCATCACATGCCAATTCAAAATTCTAAGCTATCTTCAAAAGGTAACAACTCAAAGAGGGAAAGTCAAACCAACCCATATATATTAGGCCTGGTGTAGGAAGGAATCATGGAAGGAAATGATACTCTAGACAAAATGGAGCTTGAGGAGACTAACACAGTTTGCAAGTCAACTAGCATTCAAGAGAACCCCAGCAAACATTACAATTTCTGTAAGTACACTCGAGATTCTCACTTTTGATCAAATTAAGCTTGTTGTTAAGACAAAAAAGAAGTCTAGTTGGAAGAGAAGAGCTAGGGAAAGTCCAACCATAAAACAATCTTGACTTGACTAACACACTCATGATTTTTGAATGAAAAAAGAGATTCTAGGAAAAGGTAGAGCAATAAATTAGTGTTTGTAGAATTCAAAACCCCCTATATTAAAAGGCCCAAATGTATGCTCTCACCTGAAATGAGCTTAAATCAAGATGAATTGGTGTTGGCTGCAATGCAACCCTGCCAACAACAATGATTTGCCTAAGTTAGTACTGCCATGGGCTTGGAAAATCTCGGACACTCTGAGAACTTCACCATTTGGTGAGAACAAATTGCCCAATGTTTATTTTTCTAATAAAAGTAAAATGCAATGGGAGGAAGGTGGAAAAGATTAGGGATCAATTAGCTTTTGAACAAAGTTTGTTATGGGTAGTAAAGGGTGGAGTGGAGGATTAGCTTTTCTATGGAAGAGTCAGATGAAAGTAGAATCGGACTCTTTCAATCAAAGACATATCTCTCTTCTAGTTGCACTATATGATAATTGGACACAATGACTACTAACAGGCTTCTATGGTAGACCAATGACAGCTAAACGGGAAGAAAGTTGGAGATTACACAGAGGATCAAGGCCATCTGCTAATATGGCCTAGCTATGCATGAGGAATTTCAATGACGTACTTCAACAAGATGAGAAACATGGTGTAGTTGTTATACCATACAGTCAAATGGAAGGTCTTAGAGAAACCATTAAAGATTGTTGATGGCCTTCTAAATTTGTCTTCCAAGTGCAAAAGCTATCAAAGTAGTACATGGAGGAGTTTCATAGTCATTTCCACAGAGACAACAATATTTATGTTGAGCAAATATATAATGAGTTGCATTTGTGTGAGGAACTTGTTTGTGAGACGGCTATTTACACAGCTAATAAGAGAAACAAGAAAAATAAGTTTATTTACTGATATGAAGTGTATTAATGAAGGATGGTTGGATCATAAGGATCATGATTGGAAGATGTGATAAATCATGCACAAGTTATGTCTTAGCCAAATTCCCTACTGACTTGCAAAGCTAGATGTACAATGAAAGAAGACTATCAAAATCTTGTATCAATTCAAGCATCAATTGTGCCTAGCGTCTACAACAGATCAGGATTCATGAGAAAGAATTCCAAGCTTCTCCTAATATAATAGCATTGCAACTCAACAAGTTGTGAAATGGAAATCAATGGAAATCAATGGAAAAGAGGGCAAATCAAACCAATCTGTTTCTGGGTTACTCCTCAAAACTCAGGCTTAGAAATTTAACCTAACATCTTTGAATCCAAATATCCTCTCTACATCTCAAAATCTACCCAAACAGAAATTGAAGAAAAAAAATGGCTCCAAATTATGCAAACAATAAACATAAAAATAAAAAAGCAAGAAGAATGAATTTTTTCTCCCAAAATTGAAATGCCCCTTTTATGTCCCCTGCGTGATTTGCTCGTGATTGGCTGGCTCTTGCTCCAGCGCTTGCTGGTTTTAGTTCACACCCCTGCACCTGTACGTGCTTCTCTATTTTGTTCAAGCACTCTGCCCGCGTGCATGATCTACTGCGCCAGCTTGAGGCCAGCTCTTGATTCGTTTAGCTCCTGGTCTATGCCAACATTGAGGCCAGATCGTGTTCCTATGCCTTACAGTCCCATATTCATTCCAGCACATAGCACCTCAACATGCTCTTGCCTCTATGCCGCAAGTCCAATTGGCAGCCCTTTTCCAAAAATGCCCTATAGCAATTAGGACTGAGTGTTCACAATGGGAGGAGTAAAATTGAGATATTAATTCTGATGTGACTTAACAACTGCATTTTAAATCCTTTTAAGTGCAAAATATCAAAATTTATTAATTGACTCAAATATCATAATCTACTACATAATTAAATGCTTAATTCATTTTTGATTAAACAATTTATTCACTTTAGCAGCTTAATCATAAAATTGTGACACTTTATCAATTGAGGTTTGAGTGATTTAGGTTCCCAATGTTCCAAATACACATAAAACAACAAGGGAGTGGATTTACTAAAGAAAGACTACATAGATTTTTGGAAAAGTCTTAATAGCATAATTTATATACAGCTACTAATGTGAGAATCTTAGCAGCTCAAAGTTATAACCATTGTTCATTACTAATAACAGTGGGAAACCATATGGATGAAGGAAGGAATAGGAGAAGAATATTTAAGTATGAAGTAAGCTGGGCTAGTCAGAATTTGATCAATGAAGCGTGGGGTAGCTCAGCACTTTCAAATAACAATCTAGAGGCTACAACAGTTGGCTTACATCAATACAAAGAGAAATGGATAAAATTAGGCTTGGGAAGAAAAATTGCAAGATCGGTCCATCCGAATGATCAAACCTGACCGATAAATGCGGGTTAAACTAAATTTTGGGTCAAACCTGTGAACTGCCAGTTTCTACCCGCCTAAAGTCACATTTTAAGCATTTCATCCAAATCAAACCCTAGCTAACTAGCCCACACCATTCTCTTCCTCATTGTCATCACCTCTGTTCGTCGAAGTGGTCGTCGCCTCCATTTCCTCTGTTCATCATTGCATTCCTTTCCATATTTGGGACCCATTTTGAGTCTTTATCTTTATGTCATGTGAGTAGCTCCAAGCCAACATTGGCACCAATAACAACGAGCTGGGAGGTGTTGTTGGTCCTCTTGGTGAGAAGGAGAGGCACTTTAAGGGAAGAAGACGAGGATGAGAGTGACGAGGATGAGAGTGATGGAGCTGACCTCTCTCTCTGCATCCCAATTCCAGTCACGAAATCTGTCTCGATGTCATTATCGTCTTTGCTTTGATCCTCATTCATCCTCTATCTATGATCAATTTGTTGAAAACTCAAGAGGTTTGTTGACATTGTGGACAAGGCTTGGATTTGAATATATTCCAAATCTTTGGAAATCCTTTACTTTGATTTGCTTTGCTTACCTTTGTTTGAATTTTATGGCCATGAAGTTTCTTTTCTTTTCGTGTGTTTTTTTCCCTTGATTTTGTGTTTGATTTTTGTTTTTTTATTTGTGGATGGTGTTAATGGTTTTTTTATTATGTTGCAAATGTGTCATTTTTCTATTATTTCCGTTTTTTGTACATGCCCAAAGCCACTGCCATCTTAAAAAATAAAAAATAAATAAAGAAAAATTTAAAAATAAAAAATAAAAACCAAGTTGACCCGACTCAAGTTATTCTGGTCAGGTTGAGCTCAAACACTAAATGGTTTGGTTGGGTTGCAGGCCTAGATAAAATGGAGCAAAAAGGTTCTTAGTTGAAAAAAAGCCGGGTATAATCAATAACAAGCTAAACCAGGTCAGAATTAGTCCAATGGCCAATAATGGAGAATCTACAAGAAGAATAAAAGAAATGTAGAAGGAGGTGGAAAGATTGTCTAAAGAAGAAGACCTAAGATGGATACAAAGAGAAAAACAATTATGGTTGCAGAAAGAAGATAGAAACATGAAAGTTTTTCATGTGTGCAAACCAAGGGAGGAAGATTACCAGTATCAATTGAATTTTAGAAGAGGAAGAGAGTTTTGCCACTTCTTCAAGGGATATAAGTTTTCTATTTCAAAAATTTTTCCAAAACCTATTTACAACATCATTGCATGAAGGAGTGGAGGATTGCCTTTTGTGTTTGACTGCGATGCCCCCGACCTCCACGTACAGAAACTCAGGAATCGAGGCGTCCCGGATGATAACAACATGAGTCAGACATCTCATCGCCAAGTACCCAATGTGTGTACAGGCAAAAGTGTACAAGAAAATAACGCAACGGAATAATTAAAGTCAATCACTAAGTACCAGAATTTGTTTAAATACAAATCCGCTTAAACATAAGCGTACCAAAATATTACAAATTAAAATAACAAGTCATAAACCAAAGTACATAATTTGAAAGCATAAAATAATTTCTAACAATTATAAGTAGAGACACCAATTACTCCTCCGGCGGAGCCGCCTCTTCAGGCTCAGCCTCTTCATCAACTGTATCAAAAACTACGTTACTAAGAAACAGTACCACAGGTAAGTAATAAACCAAACAAACGCCGAGATAAAAATATATTCATGCTTCACAAAATGCATGATTATGATTTCATGTGCATGAGACCCAAAAATCATCATTTTCCAAAAAGAATAATTTTTCACGCACGCAAAAATCTCGTTTGGCCAAAAAAAAAATCCAATCCAATAAAACAGTCCCACCATTTTTCCAGAAAATGGCCCAACATAAAATCCATTAGTCCAATCTTGCAATTTTCCTAAAAAATGGCCCAATATCCATTATCGAAACCAATATCCAATTTTAATCCATATGCACCATGGTCTCCCCTATGGACCATACGCACACCTTGGCTCCCTTCACCACACCATGGATAACGACCATGTGTGTGATTTCGTAATGAGCAATGCCTAGTTCTGCGTCCAGTGCGTTCGTAGCCAAGCATCCTCTAACTCCCGCCAGTAGAGGGGTCACAGAGTCGGCACGAGAGTGTTACCATCTCGTCCGATCTCATTGTCGCCTGGCGACAACTCAGGAGACGTCATTCAGTATATTGCACTCCCTAGTGACCAGAAGAGCTCCACCGAGATAATGTCCCATCTCGGATTGGGGTCATGATACACACGCACCCAAAAATTCACTTTTACACGAAAACCAAATTTTCCATTCATACCCATGAATATGCATGCACTATGCGAAAAATTCAATTTTCATTTTACACAACATGATCATGAGTGCACCATGCAATGCATGCTACAAGTTACAAAATAATCCAGCAAATCCCAACATCAAACAAACAAACAAACAAATAACTCATTCCTCCATTCCAACAAACCCCCAAACTCCTCAGACTTAGTCAGGTACAACAAACCAATCCACAAAAATATTTTTTAAAACATAAATATATTTAAATCACGAGAGTTGTTCAGAAAAATACTTACAATGCTATAAAATATTTTTCGAATGATCACAGAGGTGCAAGAGTTAGCGGCAAAGCAACGTAATAGTGCAAATTGCACTAAGGTCGTGGGTCTCAAAATACCCACTTTTGAATGGGGAAAAACTAAAACTTGGAATTGTTAGGAAATGGCTTAGGGGTGTTGGTGAAACTAATAGAAGTGGTGGTTGGCCATGGGTGGCGGCACAAACAGCGGTCGAAAACAAAAAAGGCCAAATCGAAAATGGAGATGGTTGAGCTTCACCGGTGACGAATCAAAGCTGGGGATGGTTGGTTTGGGTTGCTAGAGGGCTGGTGATGAAGTTGTGAAGAAATGGTGGCCAATAGTGGAGGCACAGCGGTGTGGGGAGCACAAAATCTTGCGGCTTGAAAAGGGGTGTGCGGGCTAACAACGGCAAGGGAGGAGCTAAAAACGGGTGGGGCAGCTTGCCTGCCGGAGAGGAAGAGAAAGGGTTAGACAGTGACGACGACGCCGGTGCGACGGTGGCTCTAGGGGCTGACGAGAGAGAGACGTCGCGCACGAGAGAGAAGCAGGGGAGAAAAGAAAGAAGAAAAGAAAAAGGGAGTGAAAGAAATGAGGTCCAACTCTCACAACTTGGGTAACGAAACTGATCCAACGAAAATTATTTTCAAAACAACAAATTAAATAAAATAATTCAAATACAGTGATTAAATAAAATAAAATAATAAAATCTAAAAACACAATAATTTTAAAGCCCAAAAATAAACTAATTTAAACTAAAAAGCAATTTAAATACAAAACAATAATAAATAATAAGAAAGCATATTAAAATAATTTCACAACTTAAAAATCATAAAATAATACCGCAAAAATCACCTTTAATTTAAAACAAGAAAATTACTAATTATAATAATTTTTTAAAAACTTATTTAATAAAAATACACGTAAAAATGGAATATCACATCGACTACAAGAGTTACCACTAAGATAAATGCAAGATTGATACAAGAATTCATTGCCACTAAAGTTGAACAAGAAATATTTCAAATGAACCCTTTAAGACCCCTATGTCCCAATAGTTTCCCAATAGCTGTTTATCAAAATCACTAGAGTACAATAGGCCAAGATGTTTGTACAGCCGTTCTTGAAATCCTAAACACAAATGCCTGGATAGATGATCTCAATGACACATATATTGTTATAATCCATAATATCAAAGTTCCCACCAAAGTCTCATAATTTAGACCAATTAGTTTTTGCAATATGCTCTATAAGACCATAGCAAAAGTGCTGGCCGATAGACTAAAATTAATCCTCCCTAAGATTATTTATGCAACACAAAGTTCTTTCATTCCTGGAAGATTGATCTTGGACAATTTTATTAGGGCCAATTAGTCAATGCACTCTATGAATAGCAAAATGAAAGGAAAATCTGGACTCATGGTTTTGAAACTGAATTAGTATGGAGAAAGCGTGGGGATTGAATGAAAAAACAAACAAAAAAAGAGAGTAGAAAAAGCAAAAAGAAAAAGAAAAGAAAGAGAGAGAACAAAAAAAATAGATCATAAAATTGAATAAGTGTACAATGAACAAAATATATAGTGTCTTATTGAAACCGTAAATGTTGAAAAAAGGAAGGAAATGAAAATATCAAAGAGAGTTAAAAGTCCAACTATTCTTAAAAACACTTTTTATTTTTACCATGACCCACAAATTATATATTTCTTTTCTTTTACGATACATTACGTGCCAATAAAGTTCTTATTTGATCTTGAGAATTGTATAATTTAGATATTGATATGACTATATAATGAAGTGTGGCACAAATTCTATTTTCGGCATCCTTCTTTGAGGCTATTTATTTTTTCTTACCAAGCGTTTCTTCCTATAATTTATATGTGAGATATTTTATATTGCTTACATTATTCCGCTCACATATCATATTGTTAAGAGTGTTATACCACATTCAGAGTGATTTTATTTGTTGAGCATACACCCTAACAAGATTTGAGTTGAAGCATATTTTTAGAAGAAATTCGAGTCACGTTTATCTTTAATTAAGGGGTGTGTTTTGTGTAGGCTAAGACTTTCACTCATAGTGAGTATTGAAGGCATGTGAAATTTATTTACTATTTGTAGGATTTTGATCACCCATTGAACTTTTTGCTAAGGAAAATGCAAAAAATAAAAATTAATTATATAGCTTTTATCTTTAATTTTTAGTTGTTTTAAATACTAGAGACTAGCAATAAGCTGGTTGGGAAATGTGATAATAGCTTAATTGTGCATAATTTTACTATTTTAAATAAAGCATTATCATAATTATGTAATGTTAATAATTATACTTTTAAAATTTTTTTAGAAGATGGAATTATACTTCAATTAAAAATAGAAGTAGCAAAGAAGATAAGTTTTGAAACTAGAAGGAAGAAAAAGTATTTGGTGGGGCAGTTATTCAAAGGTGATTGGAAGAAAGAACTCCTAAAAAGCTAACAAGGAAAGAAAAGAGGAAAAAAAGAATGAATAAAAACGTGGGCCCAAGCACTTGTGAAGTGAAACGTTAAAGAGTTGAGACAATAGAGATAGAGGACCATAGGGGCATTCCAGACCAATCCCAACATTTTCACCCTACAAATGCTGATTCAACAAGTCTATTATTGAAACACTTTGGGAAAAAAGTATAAGAAAAAAAGGCTAATCAATAGGGGCAAAGTGGTGACTAGCGGCAACGTATCAAGAAAAGAAAGTGAAGGCTCAAAATAAACAAAAATTGCCTAATGTCATCTCTCAAAGGCTAGTATAATTTTTTAACATCCAGGACTTTCTGAAATTAAAAATGTGGCATAAAAAATTTATTTGGATTCAACCAAATGAAGGAATAATGAGACTAAAGCAACAACTTTTTTCGCTTCCAAATGAAATTTAGAGTAGAAGAAAATAACCCTTTGAAAAAATAAGATTGGCTCAAAACTCACAAGGGTCAACAGTCTTCACATTGTTATCTTCAAGATTATCTAACCACATTTATCCATCAACAAAAAGCCATGTATGTATAGCTACGTACTTGTGCAATAAAGTGAGGATGAAAATAATGAAATTCTTTATATAGAAATAGTATAATGAACTCCACATAAACTAGAGCCAAGATTTTTTTTTTTTAAGACAAAATTAATGACAACATGAAATAAAGGAAAGAAAAATATATATATAACTAGCAAATAAAACCAACTTAAAATAGAATAGCTCCCCCAACCTAAACCGAACATTGTCCTCAATGTGAAGATTATATGCTCAAAGATATGTTTTCAATGTGCAAAACCAAAATATAGTATGAACATGAGAATTCAAAATGATAGAAGTGGGTGATGAGATAATAACCTGATCAAGTTGATTATTTAAAATCTATAGCCTGCAAAATATTAGTTAAAGAGAAAAAGAAAAAAAGAAAAAAGAAAAGAAAATTAGATACTAAAACAAAGATCAATTGAAAATAAAAAGAGACAAAATAATTCAAACTTTTTTTTTAATGCACTAATCTATAACAAAACTGCAGATTAATCTTGGTAAGCAGGATCCTCTAGTGGCACTTCTTCAACTTCTGGGCTTTCTATTTCTAAAAATGATTTCAAATGTTGACCATTAACTCTAAAAATATCACCATTTTTAGAATTTTCAATCTCAACTGCCCTATATGGATATACTGTGTGCACTATGAACAACTCATTCCCTCTATATCATAGCTTTCCTAGGAAAGAATGTGAATGAGAATAAGCAAGGACTTCTTGACTGGATTCAAATGATTTTTTCAATATGTTTTGATCATGAACTATTTTTATTTGTTCATTATATAATTTCTTAATATCAAAATTGCAACCAAAATGAATATGACGAGCTTCTAGAGAGTTCTCAGAAGTTGCTTGTATCAAATTGTCCTTGACAAGATTCTTAATCATATTAACACCGCATACATTTTCATCATTTGACATTTGCTTATTTATGTGGAAAATATTAAGCTAAACAATTATGTGTTCAAAAGAAATTTTCATCACACTACTTCGACAATTAATTAGAGCATTAGATGTAGCTTAGAATGGGTGACCCAAAATAACAGGGATTTGTGTACTGACATTTTGAGTGGGCTCAATGTCTAATACCACAAAATTTACTGAAAAATAGAATGAGTCAACATTGATCAAGACATCCTCAATAATACCTCTGGAGATCTTAATAGACTTATCAGCTAACTGAAGTATCATTTGAGTGGGTTTTAGCTCCCCTACTCCTAACTACAACTAAATATGGTAGTAAGTTCACACTCGCCCTCAAATCTAACAAAGCTTTCTTAATGTGATGATTTCCAATCTTCCATGAGATTTTCGAAGATCTAGGGTTCTTGTATTTGACTGAATATTTACTCTAAATGACAGAACTAGCTTGCTCAGTCAAAAATACATTTTTTGGAACATTATTGTTCTCTTTTACTGTAACAAGATCCTTTAGAGATTTTGCATAAGCAAGTACTTGCTGAATTGCATAAACGAACGGTATATTAATTTGTACTTGCATGAACACCTCCAAAATATCCTCACATTTAGCAATTTTCCAAGTATTTTTCAACCTCTGAGGATATGGAGCTCTAGGAACAAATTTCTTAACAAACTTCGAGGGACTAAAGTCATGAACTTTGAGGGACATTGAGTTAACATCGGCAGACTCTTGAACCTCCTCGGCAGAAGAAAAGAAGGTGTCATTTTGCCATAGATCGAAGTTGTTCACAACTATCATCTTCGAAAACACCAGCACTAGCACCAACAACAACAACAAAAAGTAACAAAAATTATAGGAAACAGACTCAATATCGACATAGCACGAAGCAAAGAGACCTCAAAAAATTCCTTAGAGATGGAAAATATGGCGCTTGTACAAAGAAATTGGGCGTGCTTCCAAGATCTCTCTCTCTCTCTCTCTCTCTCTCTCTCTTGTCCTAAGGTGAAGCAAAAAAGTTGGGGAGAAAAAGCTTAAAGGGAAAGAAAGAGATGTACGAGTAATTCCCTTTCTTATTTCCTCCCTCTTTCATTCTCATTTTAATCTCTACGGGAACTCTCTTTCAAATTTCTTGAATTTTTTTTCCCATTCACTGTTTGGAATGTGAAATAACAGCTTCAATCTTCAACTCAAAAGCCCCACAGAGAGAGAGAGAGAGAGAGGATGTTATTGGAGAGAAAGGGTTTAGGGTTGGCAGAATCAATAGGAAAGAATATGGGAGGGAGGAAAAGAAAAAAAATTGGAGGAAGGAGTGAGTGCAATTTGGCGAGGGTGCAGAGAGAAGACAAAAATAGGAGGGAGAAAGGAGAGTGTGCGATTCGGCATGAGAGAAAATGAAGAGAAAGGGATGGAAATACTGTAGCTCAAAACTCAAGTCATTGAGCTTTGGCTAGTCCAATATAAACCAATTTTGATATAATATAATTTGATGAGCCACTAGCATTTGGCTAAGCCAAGGCCAATGCTCTAACACAAACCTTTTCAAGAAAAATGTGGTAGAAAATCCAAATTGCCTCATATGCTTGGTTGAGAGATAAACAATGAACATACATTGTAGGGTCGTAGTTCAGCAATACATGTTTTGGGGCAATGTTAAAAAAAGATACAAAAAAAACAC
Source organism: Carya cathayensis (assembly GCA_011037825.1). Classification (NCBI taxonomy): domain Eukaryota; kingdom Viridiplantae; phylum Streptophyta; class Magnoliopsida; order Fagales; family Juglandaceae; genus Carya; species Carya cathayensis. Next base: position 475,767 of record QGSO01000239.1, read on the forward strand.
AATTATGAAGAATACAGTCTTGGAAACTCTAGAAACTATGATTGAGACATATGGAAATGAGTAATTGGAAGTAGCAGCTGTGGTTTCTTGGAGAATATGGAAGAGAAGAAATACTTTTGTTTTTAATTCAGAGTTTACACATCCTAGCTCTCTAGTGCAGCAAATAAAACAGATCATTCATGACCTCAAAACTTTGGCCCTCAAGAATACTATAAATGTTGCAACATCTACAAGACAACAATGTTGCTCCGAGAACCATCAAAGAAAGCACTAAAGACTAATTGGGATGCAACAATCGACAAAATTCTTTGTAAAGTTAGAGTTTGGATAATTGTGCATGACTAGGACGGAAGAGTGATGGCAACAATAAGGATGAGAAGGGATTTATATATTGATGCATTTCTAGTATAGACTTTTTCTGCACTTCAAGCCACAATTTTCAAGACTGAGTTGGGTCTAAGGAATGTCGTTCTAAAGGTGGATGCTCTACAAGTTATCATTGCAATTAAGACTAGTTTGGTTAACAAAAACCAAACTATGTCATATTCTCTCATCTCATATAATCATTACAATTTTTTCAAATTTCCACATAATATATAACAAACAATTCAACTTTTTCAAACTCCAAAACAAAAATAATATTATAACAATATTTTATTCAAATTTTAACAAATCATCTGAACTACATAGCCAAACGAGGTTGATTTTGAAGCTCAATGAACCAGTATAAGAATTTTAATCATAGACAAAAAAAAAAAAAGACACTCACAAAATTTTATCAGTTTATTCAATACATAAACAAGGAAGCGAACATTGTGGCTCATGCATTATGCACTAGGAATCTCTGACATTATTATTGACATGGAGGAGAGTCCTTGTATTCAATCCTTATTATAAAGGAGAATTATTAATAAAACTTTGATTTGATTTTTTTTTAAATCATTTCACTCTTATCCCACTATTATACTATTATGAAATGATATTGTTTATGAGCATTTAAATTATTTTTAAAAGAAAATTAAAAGATGATCTAAAAATGATAGAAAGTGTTATATTTATAAAATGAGAAATGATACAAGAAAGTCTTACACCACAAACTTCCACTTAACCAACATGTGGTTTGTTATTTTTATCCTTCCATTTAAACACACATAGATTTAAGCATTAAGTAGGGGTGTAACGGTCCAGTTCAGTTCAATTTTGGACATTTTTTAAAACCGAATTGGTAAACATCGGTTTTAAAAATTTAAAAACTGATGCCGGACCAATTCACCACCAAAACCAAAATTTCCGATTTTTCTAATTTTCCAGATAAACAAAATCATACTCTAAGAAAACTTTAGCAAGTGATTTACCCATATCCCTCATTTTATTTTATATTAATCTTATATTAGTTTATGTTATAAAATTAAAATTTATATCTTATATCAAAATTCAAATGTTATATTAAAAGTTATAAGATTAATTTAGGTTATATCATAATCAAATGTTATATTAACATTTAAAAGATTAATTTTATGTTATATCAAATGTTATATTAATTTTATATTATAATATTAATAGACATGAATAATAAGATTCTAAAATTTTATGTTATATTAATTAGAAGTTTAGCATATAATATAAAAAATCATATAAAAAATATTTTATATATAATATAAAAAATTAAAAATAATATATATATATATATATCGGTCCAGTTCAATTCAAACGGGTGTCCTAAAATTCAAAACCAGAACCTGGTCAATTTTCAACTAGTTTTGCTAAGTAAGAATCGGTATCGGTTTGGTCCATGGTTCATTGATTTCCTTCTTTTCTTTTTTTTTTTTTTTTTTTACAGCTCTAGTATTAAGATAAAATGACAAAAATGATAAATTACATGTTAATTAAATTGAGGTATGTGGTGTAACACTTCCATATAGGATTTCTCTTATAGAATGAGAAAAAATATAATATATAGCATTATTAAATCATAATACAGAATTTCCTATACATAAAAAATCAGGATTGTGGTTCTTTATATATATATATATATATATAAATGGGGCTGTCACACGGTTGTAACATGGCTGTTAAGAGAAAAGCCTTGTGAGTCTGGGCCTCGTCTAGAACCCAGTTAGGCTCTGTGAGCCCCACAATTAAGACTCCTAATTTGACCCGTTCCTAAAACGCAAGGCCCAGATCCTTCCAGAAGATCGCTTCCTTATAATCCTAAACCAACCCGAACTCCTGCTCCGAAACCTAAACAAACAAACCGACGGAAACTTCTTTAAAAGTCCCTCTCGTCTCGACTCTCCACGCCAGACCAGACCAGACCACCTCAAAACAACGAGAGACAACTTGTGATTTAAGATTCTTTTTCGTATAGAGAGTTTTGTAGACACAGCGAGGGAGCCATGGATTTCGAGCTTAGGAGAGCCAGGGAGAAGTTGGAGAAGGAGCAGAAGGAGAGGAAGGAGAAGGCTAAGGTGAAACTGAATAGAGAAAGGAAGGCTAAGGAGGAAGCTAAGAGCCAAAGAGAAGCCATTGAAGCTGCTCAGAGATCGAGGCGCCTTGATGCAGCCGAGGCCCAACTCAAGGTCCCTCTCTTCACCTACCCATCTAATCTGACCAAATCGTGACCCCCCTTTGTGTGTTTTAGCTTTTATTTGCCTTTTTTTTTTTGGATTCTCTAATTGGTTAATGATTAATTTTTCATGATAATCAGATTGATTGTATGGAGAAAACTCATTTTTCGTCTGGTTTATTAATAATTTATTAGTTAGGTTCCGTTTCTTTCTTGGAAAAGTGGCGTCCTAAAGTTTTTTTCTTTTTTTTAAATAGATTCCATTGATTTGGCGATGTGGTTTTATGAAGCTTTGGAATATTTATTATGAATTTTTTGTTAGTTTTGGATGACGAAAGTGTTTCTTTCCACTGAAAGTTTACTTTTCTTTGAGGCGAAGCTTTTTCTGATAAGAATTATTCTTGAAAGGAAGGAAGTCTTGGGAAATCTGGCACATTAGAATTGAATTCATTGTCATATATTCTTTTATATGCGAATGTTATAATTGCGTTTGCTGTGTGGGAAGCAAAATGGATGAACGTTAGTACTGAATTTGTACGCATTCTTCAAATGGAAAAGACATTCTTTTCATCTTAAATGCTAAGCCGGTCTTTTTTAATTTCCAGATGTAATGTATCTACTATTGGTAGTATGCTTATTGTCAAAACAAGCTTGTCTGATATTGTTTTTTGGTTGAGACCGTGCTCCCAGATTTGTATATGTTTCTCTTTTAAATTACTCTTTCACTTTATTTTGTCCCCCTTTAATCGGTAAAGATAAATTCAATCTTCTGCATGGATGATGATGGAATGATTTATTATAGACCTGGCCTTTGCACGAAAATTTAAAATTTACAGTCCTTCTACCTATATTGTAGCACGAGATAAACTTATTATGCCTAATATCAAGAAGTAAACGTTTTCTTTTGAATACATTGTTTTTAGGCTGATCAACAAATGCAAGAAAATGCACTTGCTGGAAGAGGAATCATGTTTTACCGTGTATTGGAAGCTGTACCATATCAGGGTATTGGAGATAAGATCAAACTGCCTCCATCCTGCTTCACTGAATTGTCTGATCAAGGTGCTTTTGATAAGGGACCAATGTACTTCCATTTGTCAGTAGTTCATCAGGAGGTTTCTTCAGACACACATGCCACTGATGATGAAAATCTTCGGAACACCCATTCAGGCGTTTTGGAGTTCACTGCAGATGAGGGTTCTGTTGCACTTCCTCCTCATGTATGGCACAATTTATTTCCAGGAGAAACTCAAAAAACTTCATTGATTGAAGTTCGTTATGTCTGGCTGCCAAAAGGAACTTACGCAAAACTTCGACCTGAGAGGATAGGTTTTTCAGATTTACCAAATCACAAGGCTATCCTTGAAACAAGCCTTCGCCAGCATGCTACCCTTTCTCAAGGTGACATATTGACAGTCAATTATGGTGAGCTAGCGTATAAGCTACAGGTCCTTGAGTTAAAACCCTCGTCAAGCATATCTGTTCTAGAAACAGATATTGAAGTCGATATTGTTGGTCCTGACTCAGCTTCTGAGAGAACAGATCAGCATGTCCTCAACCCACTCGTACTTGGAAATTCTGAATCTGGAATCGTTGGCGAAGGCAATTATATGTACTACAAGTTCTCAATAGACAATGATACGTTGGGGAGAATTGCTATGGGAGATGCCAGAATTGAGGTAAAGATAGAAGCAGAAACAGATGGTGGAGATACTGATCTTTACATTTCCAGGCATCCTCTCATATTCCCAACTCGGCACCAGCATGAGTGGTCTTCCCATGATATCGGTTCGAAGACCTTGATTCTTAGCTCTAGAGATGAGAACTTGGGGGCAGGTACTTATAGTGTTGGTGTATATGGCTTCAAAGGAACAAGCAAATTCAATATTTCAGCGAGTGTTCAGGATGACTACAAGCGGAAGGTGGGTCAGCAGGCTGTGTCTTCCTCATCTCCTATGGAGATGGATACTGTAGAGTGTAGGAATTGCAAGCATTATATTCCCAGTCGGACTATTGCACTTCATGAAGCCTATTGCAGCAGACACAACATTGTTTGTCGCCATGCTGGTTGTGGAGTTGTTCTTAGGGTTGAGGAGGCCAAGAACCATGTGCACTGTGACAAATGTGGGCAAGCTTTTCAGCAGGGAGAGATGGAGAAGCATATGAAAGTGTTCCATGAGCCACTTCACTGCGCATGTGGAATAGTCCTTGAGAAAGAACAGATGGTGAGCAACCCTGTGGAGTGGCTTTCTATGTGCTTCATAGACCTCATATGCATTTTCTGACTGTCTTAATTTTACTTTTATAAACTTGTACTAATCTTCTTCTTCTTTACTGTTTTTGGCAGGTGGAGCACCAAACTTCAGGTTGCCCTCTTCGCCTAATCAGTTGCCGGTTTTGCGGAGACATGGTTCAAGCTGGAAATTCTGCTGTGGATGTTCGGGACAGACTGAGAGGATTATCTGAGCATGAAAGTATTTGTGGGTCGAGGACTGCCCCATGTGATTCATGCGGGCGTTCAGTCATGCTGAAGGACATGGACATCCACCAGATTGCTGTTCATCAAAAGAGCTAAGGCAAAGTATGACTTCCCAGTTTCAATACACATAGATAGGGCGGGTTTGCTTGGTTTAGTTTTAAGCGGAGAACTTGCAGCGCTGCAATGGAATCAATGTACAAGCAGATAACTCATTCCTGCAAGGAAAAAAAAAAAAAAAAAAAAGGGAAAGGAGGGGTAAATCTTGGTGTGTTGAGAGCACTGAGCAGCTTGAAATACCTTTCGACTGTTTGTGAATGTGAATAAGACAACGTAGAAATTGTTGATTCTGAGAACTGCAATTGTGATTCTGATTAATATTACGAATTAAGATATTCCAGTCTGGATTAAGGAACATACTTTAATGTTCCTTCCATTTTTATCATTCAGTTTCTGAAATATTTGCGATCTGATCTTCATACCTGCCATTTTCTATATTAACCGGTCAATGAGATTTTTATCATTTTAGCAGCCTTGTATCGTGACATTAATTGTGTTTGTGACCTTTCAGGCTTTCACTGAGCCCATGCTTGCAAGAAGTGGACATATAAGATGGCATGTCTTCGGCACAATTAGATGTGGACAATATCTGACTGATCTAATGGGACAGCCGCTGACCGGTTGTCGCGTTTCATGAAACAGTGGCACTGCAAAAAAGGCCGGGTTCGGAAATTATGATATTTGTTTACTCAGTGGTTAAAATATTATTAAAATATTATTTTTTATTATTATTATTTTAAAATTTTAAAAAAATTAAATTATTTATTATATTTTATATAAAAATTTAAAAAAATTATAATGATGAAAAGAAATAATATGACTTTTACCCTCTAACCAAGTCCTTAATTACAAACTAATATGATTTTTTTTTTAATAACAAAACATATTGCATTCATAATGAATAAAGCAATGACAAATAAATATAATTACAAATCCACACCTAAAAAGAGTCTATACAAAATAACATTTGATGCAATCATTGAATAGTTGTCATCTACAAAACGAGCATGTCTTGCAAGCAAGTGAGCTACTACTTCATTTTCTTGCTTACCAAGTTACCAACATGGAGCACTTCATACTCATTGAACCAGTGAATGAGACTTTGAATTTCTGTCTCGAAAAATTAGATTCCTTAGAATCAATAGTTTCAATAATAGATAAAGAATCTCCTCCTAAAATCAAATTAAAAACATATAAATGCAAGATCATCTATAAACCCTTCAATGCAATCAAAGCTTCTATATCATCCACTCCAAACACTCAATTTTCCTTTGGACTTAAAACCACTTAATCATCTCATTTATTATCCCTTAAAATTACATCAATACCAACAGTGTGAAAGATCGAAACAAAGAACCATCAAAATTAAGTTTAATCTTATCTTGGGATGGAGGTTTCTAAGATACACAACCAACTCTTGAGTTTTAACAGTAGTATAGCTCTCAACATAAACTAAACAATTATCAACAATCAAGTACATAATCTGAATTTTGAAATAATTTAAGATTTTTATATTTCCATATACTCCAAGTAATAGTAAGGAAAATATGATATATAATAATAGTTGGCATTACTTAAAAATTATATATTGTAAGCACTTTATACATACTCTACACATCGACTTGAGAATATTATTTTCTATAACAATAAATGTTTGCGTATCGCATACAATTATAGAAGATCACTGAACAATTTGTATGAATTATGAATACTTATTATCAATTAAATTCATAAACATTCTTAATTCAACTTCCTTATACAACGCTTTGCTTTTAGCAAGTCAAAATCTCAAAACCATGACACACCATCTTATTTATAAATTTGGTAAAGTATTTTTTTTTTAAATCCTAATTTTTATACATTTATCTTTTCACTCTTGAGTTTTCAATTTTATTTTATTGTTTATTATTTGACAATTTTTATTAATCTAATACTTCTATCGTATTTCTATTAATAAATCTAAAGCAAAATGTGTATGTGACATGTAGTGACCATGCGTGGCATGCCACATGTCTACAAAATTAAAAATATAGACGTGGTTTAAAAGGCTAAAAATCTTTTAAAATACCTAAAGGATTTCTAGAAATCCTAACAAAAGCAAAATTAAAATGCATAAGAAAATAATTTTAACAAATGTATAAGAAAATATAAAGAAATATATTTATAATATGTAAAAACGCAAGAACATAAATAAAAAAATATATTTGTTAACATGAATGTTTTAAAATTTAAAAACATTAATTAAGCTATATACAAATTTTATCCAATATGTTGTTTTCAATTTCATTTTTTATTTTATTTTATATTATAAAATACTATAAAATTTACTTCACAAATGATGAGATATGTGGAATCTAAGGCCGCGTTTGGTTACGCAGTTCAGATGAGAAGAGATAAGATATTTTGTTAAAAGTTAAATAAAATATTATTATAATATTATTTTTTTAATATAATTTCTATTTTAAAATTTAAAAGAGTTTAATTATTTATTATATTTTACGTTTAGTTATTCAGTTTAAATGAGTTGAGATAAGATATTTTATTAAAAGTTGAATAAAATATTATTATAATATTATTTTTTAATATATTTTTATTTTAAAATTTAAAAAAATTAAATTATTTATTATATTTTATATAAGAATTTATAAAATTATAATAATTATATAAAATAAGATTAGATAAATCAACCCGTAAATTATAACAATAATCTATAAAATAATTTTTTTTATAGACATTTCTCAAAAATAAATAAATAAATAAATGATGGAAACTGTGGTCGGCAATAAAACTTTTAATACAATCCGACTAAAAAGTCAAAAGCAGGCGAGACATTTTGCTGTGCGCATTCACATGCTATAATAATATAAAAAAATTAAAAATAGTAGCCGTTGAAGACACCCCCGCCCCTATCTGTAAACTGTGCTCTTCACCTGCCGGCAACTAAATCCCGAGTGGTCCACGTCCCAGACTCCCCACTACGTATTTAATCCTTTCTTTATTACTTTAAACTAAAATAAGCAATCCAATATACCAAACCTGAAACCTGAAGCGACAGCCGGAAGGTATAGTAACGTCACCGGTTCCTCATTCCCAGTTCCGATTCGCCTTCCTCATTTTTACTGTCTCGACTCTGAAAGAAACACACCGCACTACGCCACTCGCTCGCCTTTACTCTCTCTCTCGACGGACTCTATAGACGCTGCGGTTTTTTCTTTTTCCGGGGAGTGGGGACCGGGGCTCTTTTCAGCTTATTCGAGTCCCCTCTGCTCTCATTGATTCCGAAAACGCTGGGTTTCGGTTTTGGTAGCCCTCTGAGTCCACTCCGTCTCTGATCTCTTGCTCCTCTTCATCCTCCGCTCTAAAGATTGAAGCACTTGGTCTCCGTGAACTCTCAAACTCCGAAGAATTCAAGCATCTGTTCCCATTGAACCCGAGTACGCTCTGTTTGGGCTCTGGTCTTCCACGGTTCTTGTTTCCTGAGCGTAGCTCCTGCGGATAGAGCGGTAAGAGTGTGACCAAGTTTGCGTTTTCTGCTTGATCCAATGCCTGTCAGGTTGTTAAGGAAATGTGCGCAAGTTATAACATGTTATTCTTTTTTAAGGGTTTTTAATTTCGGAAGTACTTGCTATCATGATAAAATGAAATCGAACACTGATGCCAATGCGGTAACAGTCTGAATTTTTAGTTTTTTGAAGAATCATTACACATTTCTATCTCATATGATGGAATTAAATAAATAATTTAATTTTTTTTAATTTTTAAAATAAAAATAATATTAAAAAAATATATTTTAACGTTATTTATTCAATTTTTATCTTTTATTTAAGTCATTTCCTGAAAATATATATATATATATATTTACTGTCTGATTGACTGCTTAGAAGTTAGAACATGATATTTTGGTGTTTACAGTTATTATATATGTTTGTATTTAAGTCTGTTTGTATCTGTACGTTTTTTTTTTTTCTTATTTCTAATGCCTCAAGAATTAAATTTTAATGCAATGGCTCTTTGGTTCTGCGTATGTATCTTGTGACTGCACTGTCGTTTGGTTGCTCTGAAAACGAGGGTAACTACAAGACAATAAAACATAAATTTCTTTTAAATATTTATATATATATGTCTGTGTGAGTATTGCGTCAACTCTGGAAAATAAAGTACCTTCTGTCTTTATTTATATTGATTAATCAACTTTTCAAGAATTGAACTCTATCTATGCTGAATTTGGTTGCTGAAAGGTGGAGCAAGTGTTGACTGCTGAAATTTATGTGTTTTATTCCAGTTGAAATTTCATTTTAGGATTATTTTCTTTCCCCATTTTCTTGGCAACCAAAATGATAATGTGTTAAGTTCAGTCTTATGTCTAGTTTCCACTTTCCATGCGTTTTGAATACACACACGCACACGTTTTTGCGTCAAGGACTAGACAGGTTATGGAACAAACCCTAGTTTTGTTGTGCTGTCTTCTTCTTTTCTTTATCTTTTATTTAATTCCTTTAAGTTGTTCTGCATACCCTAATGTTTGATAAAGGGTATATCTCCTTCCAGGCAAAGCACCGGAAGTGAGGACTAGCTTTTGTTCAAACCATGCTTTTGGGCTGCATTCTATTCCTAATTTTATTTAGTACTCCTTCATGAATACCGGGGACTCTCCTTCATGAGTTCCAGTCTTATTTAGTGTCCAAAGTGGTGCCCTGTGATTATTCTTCAGGTGTATATTACCTTGTTATTCTCTTCTAACCCTCACTTATTGGTATCTGATCAATTCTTCCTGTTGCTTATACTGGCTTCCTTCTTGTATCATCAAACCGTCACCCATTAATATATCACCAACATCGTTTGATTCCAAATTCAAAGTACATTCTAAATTATAAATTATTCTAATTGATAATATTGGTCTGGATACTGCCCTCCAAAAATAAAATTAATATAATTGCATTTCATGCTCCTTGTAAACTCTAATTAGGTTATTCTCATGTATACTCCCTATGAACTTGGTCTTTGCCTACTTCTATAATAAAACTTCTTGATCACCTATCAAAACAAATTGCATTTCATGCTCCACATTTTTAAGTCAATCAATCTTTCTTAGTCGAAAGAGAACTGGTATTTTAGGAAATTATCATTTTTTTTTTTTGGCGAAACTATCAAAGCTCTGAAAGTAAACATTAGTTTTTGTTCAAACCATACTTGGGGCTGCAGCCTGCAATCAATACCTGATCTTATTAAGGTGGGCGAATCTCTTTTACCAAAAACAGGTCATGTCCAAAGTGGTGCCTGTGATTATTCTTCAGGTGTACAGTACCTAGTTATTCTATGCTTCTTTTTCTTTTCTCTTTTCAGGAAATCATCGTTGCTTTCTTTGAGGCGCTCATATGGCTACACTTAAGGATATAGAAGTTGCAGCGGCTATCAATATCCTCACTGCATTTGCTTTTTTTGTGGCATTTGCCATACTTCGGCTTCAACCCATCAATGATAGGGTCTACTTTCCAAAATGGTATCTGAAGGGTTTAAGAAGTAGTCCACTCAACAGTGGTGCATTTGTAGGCAGGTTCGTTAATTTGGACTTCAGGTCATACATCAGGTTTTTTAACTGGATGCCTGATGCAATGCAAATGCCAGAACCTGAGCTAATTGATCATGCAGGGTTGGATTCTGCTGTTTACTTGAGGATCTACTTAGTAGGGTACGCTCTTAGATGCTATTTTTCTGTAGCTTGCAAGGTTGAATGTTAACTGTCTTTTTATAGTCTAATGTCAGCCCAAGGAGTTTTTAGTAGTCATTCTACATTTTCCATGTGCAGAGCTTTGTGTGAATATATTTTGTGGATTAACTTTTATCCCACATGTTTGCATTGGGATTATGTGACATTTGAACTGAATATTTTTCTTACTTCGGACTTTGATTTGTTACTTTGTCCTGTTGGACTGATTCTATCATTTCTGCTATTGAAGTGCAGGCTAAAAATTTTTGTTCCTATTACATTCCTGGCTTTTGCAATCATGGTACCTGTCAATTGGACTAATGTCACCTTGGAGCACTCAAATTTAACTTATAGTGACATAGATAAGCTTTCTATTTCAAATATTCCAATCGGATCTCATAGGTATGCCGATCTTTCGTTTGCTATTTATTGTGTCTTATTTTATTCTTTATACGTTCTTTACTATGCTATCCTTATCAAATGTTATTTATGAACTTTTTTTTGACTTTAAAGTTTTACTTGCTAACTGTAGCTGTCTTTTACTACAGTTCTACTTCTTAATAATGAATGCCTCCTTTTCATATTTTTTGGGGTTGGTAAAAAAAGGAATCTAAAAGGCAAAGATTCTTATGTTATTATTAATACCGTAAATGACATGTTGTCAGCTCAAAATTTTTACCAACACCGGGTACTTGGGCTATGGCTATTTATATCATCAATAAAATCTCTTTTACTGAGGAAAAAAAAAATATATTACATTTTTCTGCAAGTCCATGTGCAAGGTGGAATGATGTAACTGGACGATTATTTTGTGACTTAGTATGTTTGATACTTATATACGCTATCTTTGTGAGCATTAGGTTGGCCTTCAATTACTTTTCTCATTCTAATGACCGCTTCTGTTGCCCGTTGTAATAATAAAATGTGTTAGTTGTAGTCTACAACTCTTTGTTTTTATGGTTTCATGAGCAACTAGTATACCGGGCTATGGAGTGAACAACAGCACATCACCGTATATTTAGTTTCGTACATACATTTGTCCTACTGTGCTTAGCATTCCCATTAGTTTTTTCAATTAATTGTATAAAAAATATCTCTTGCAGATTTTGGACCCATTTGGTAATGGCTTATGTTTTTACCTTCTGGATATGCTATGTTTTAAAAAAGGAGTATGAGACAGTTGCATCAATGAGATTACATTTTCTTGCATCAGAACACCGGCGACCTGATCAGTTTACAGTAAGTTCTAACTTAGTGTATAATCAAATTAATATTATATTGACTTCCAGGTCACGTCCTTGTAGCACAATCGTTAAGTCATGACAACTGAAGGTTTAAGGCGTTGATCATGCATTCAAACAGCCTAGAAAAATGTTTGTCTGAAGTGATTCGTTTACTTTGTTGTAGGCAAATATGCGATCTTATATGCCCAGAACTTAATTAGTTTGAACTGTATTAAGGAAGGTATATGATGAATAGATCCATAAGGAGTTGTCGGATGTTGGATTTTGCTTAGGTTACGTTTGCATTGATCCTTACTTTTCCATATGTTTGTGTCGATCCTTTTATTTTGACTTTGTATTCTTCTCGGGTTTTGACTTGTTGAGTTGGCCCAGTCAGTCAACGTCTAGTTCACTTTCCATGGAATTGCAGCCTTCTGACTCAAGGATGTGAAATTGTTGGTGAGGAATAAGACATTGTTCTTTTAAGTTAATCGAAACTCAAGCAAGAATGTTGAGGATAAAGGTAGAATAATGGTGAGGATTCAACCGTGCAATCCCTGGGTGTTGGTAAGGTGGATAAGATAATTTGTGCATTGGTTGGAGAAGGGCAGTTTATAAGTCTGAAAATGAGTTCCAGGAGGTTGGTGAGGACAGATGGCACTTGTTAGTCACGTGTTGTATTTTCAATCGTATGATTGAATTGGATGGTAGGGCATCTTGCTACAGTTATTTCAAATTGGGGTATCATTTGAACAAATTGACTATCCAATATGGATTTTGCATGAGGTGAAATTATTAGGTATTAAATTTTAAGGAAAATTTGTCTCGGCCCCTGTGGTTTTATGAAAATTTGAAGGAAAATTCGAGATTCTGGTTTTATGAAAGTGAGGTTTTGAAACCCCAATATTATACTTTTGATTCTAAAAGACCTCTTGTGGTATTTTATATTAAAAAAAGCAATCAAAACTAGTTTTAGACCCTCTAAGGGGAAAAAAAAAAACAACAGTGACTGTAGGGTAGCAGAAGGGATCCCCCCTCCATGCGGCCAGCCGGGGCTGGGAGTTCCCCCCTCCGCACCCCATCCCATGCAGTGAGGATCTGACACCCACCATGAGCAGCCACTCTTTTTTTCTAGGTTAGAGGATATAAAGTGATTTTGAATCCTTTAAAATCAAAAGTAAAAAAAAAAAAAATAGTGTCTCAAATCCTAACTTTTTTTAAAACTGGGGTCTTAAAAAAGTTTTACTTTTGGTTTTAAAGGATCTCTTATGGCTTTTTATTGAAAAAAAAAAAGCACTTGGAATTCTTTTATATTTTTTGTTAAAAAGTCAGTTAAGTCATTTAAAATTAAAAGTGAAAAGTTGTTGTTTCAAATCTTCACTTTTAGTTGGGGTCTTAAAACCCAAGAGTCCCAAATCACAGGTGGTGTACGGCATATTTTCAATCTATTTTCCCCCCTCCCACTGAATTTTCAATTACTAAGATACAAACAATTGTATGTCTATGCATCCATTTGAATAGGGTGAAGAGTAACGAGGTACAACATATGTATGGTACATCTATACTATTAATTATTGGCACCATTTTTGATGAAATGCTCCTAAACCTTGAGAATATTTTTCTTCATATTACTTAAGTCTTGATTTCTTTGGTAACTCAGGTAATGGTAAGAAATGTGCCACCAGATCCTGATGAGTCAGTTGATGAGCTTGTGGAACACTTTTTTCTGGTCAACCACTTTGAACACTATCTCACCTATCAGGTTGATTCTATACTTCTCCTTACAAATAGATAACTAAGTGAAAAAGCATGCATAGAATACATAAATATGTGTACGCAAAAACACACAGATGTATGCATATCTACATAGATGCATAGGCCCGCATTGAGACACATATGTAGATACATACATTCATTCATTCTTATATATGGTCATAGTTTGAAGTGGTGGTAGTCTTTGTTCATATATTAGAGGATTAATACTGTTTGCTGCACATGTTCATGATTCCCTTTTTTACCAACTTGGTTTGCATATCCAGTTAAAGAATAGAGGTATGGGCTGCAATCAGTGTGATTTTTGGTATGTTATAGTCATTACTTTAGTTTGATGAACACCATTCCACATTATACTCCTAAATAAGAAAATTTGCCTTGATGTAGTATTGATAATGGTGAATGGTACTGGGATTGTCTATGTTTGGAAGAATGATTAGAATGACCTTGGGATGGTTGTAGGTTACATATGCGTATCTATGTTTTCAAAACTTGAAGTGCACAAGCTTACAACCAATTGCTATTTGAAGTATTATTTTTCTTGATATCTATTACTTCTCTCAAAAAAAAAAAAAAAGTATTATTTTTCTTGATTGAGTTTCTTACCAAGGTATCCACCTGCAGGTGGTTTACAATGCAAACAGACTTTCTAATCTTGTCAAGGAGAAGAAAAAACTGCAGAACTGGCTTGACTACTATCAACTTAAATATTCAAGAAATCAATCTATGAGGCCATCTTCAAAGGTATCGTACTCCTCCAGTTTTGGTTTGTTCTTCCTAACTCATATTCTGGACTAGTGTTTTTCATAATCAAATACTGAACAATTGGGATCATATTATTCTCATTTTTCTTTTGTAAATAATGTGCTATGCACAGACTGGCTTTCTAGGTCTTTGTGGTGAAAGGGTGGATGCAATTGATTTTTATACATCTAAGATTGAAAATCTCTCGGAAGAGGTAAGCAGCATTCAGTGAATATCTTTATTTTTCTTATTTGACATCATAGAAAGCATATATCATGTCACTATGTCTGCGCTCCGATACAAGCATTATTCATCACTTCAAGTTGGGGTAATCTTGCGTTTATACCCATTTTTCACATGGATTTCTTGAAATTATGATTAAAATATTCGTGTTATTTGCCACCTTAATTGTTCTACCTAATTTACTCCTTGTAACTGTTTCCATTTTAAATTGGAGCAACAAGTCAATGTCCCAAAATGATATGTAGTGGGCCCACCACTCTAGTTTTATTGATGCATCACCCATTTTTAAGAAAAGCTTATGGACAACTCAGCTGATTAGTCTTGATCTTCTAATGTGATTTTAGCACTCTAAAACCGTGGTTGGGGAAAAAACTCTGTTCAAAGGTGTTCCTTTTACCAGCTCACTGACATGATTGCATTTGAGCTGTGCATTGATTTGAAAGCAAATTTTTAATACTGTGTTCCTTTTTAATAAATAATTATCAGATAGCCTCAGAGAGGGAGAAGATTATCAGCAGTCCTAAATCAATCATGCCAGCAGCATTTGTTTCTTTCAAAACTCGTTGGGGTGCTGCTGTTTGTGCACAAACTCAACAATCAAGGAATCCGACTATATGGTTAACTGAGTGGGCTCCAGAGCCACGTGATGTATATTGGGATAACTTGGCGATTCCTTATGTTTCACTCACAATTAGGAAGCTTATTGTTGCGGTTGCTTTCTTCTTCCTTACCTTCTTTTTCATGATCCCTATTGCATTTGTACAGTCACTTGCAAACATTGAGGGTATTGAGAAAGCAGTCCCTTTCCTAAAGCCCATAATTGAAATGTGAGTCTTCATCTTCTTATTCTTTGGATTATTATTTTGGTTTACATGGAGAAAGTTGAAACATATGGAAGGTGATTTTAGGAGTGGTGCCTAAGCTATCTGTCTTCTTTAATTGCTTGCATCTTTGACATTTAGCATATCATGAAAGTATATAAGAGAAGGAATTGCAGGAGAAAAGAAAGTACGAAGGGTGAGGAATGAGGCAGTAGTTCAGTTGGCTTGTAATAAGAAGCCCTGTTTACAATTCTGATAGATGTGGTACATTTGTGGTTTGCCTTACCATATGCAAGTAAATGTAGTATGGAGGATTTTATTCCTGCTTGATAATTGTTTGTTATTAGTCTGTGTAATTTAAGGGTGATAAATTAACCTCATTTGGATTCGGAAAGCGTTTCATCTCATCTCATCATTATAACTTTTCCAAATTTTCACAAAAAATATAATAAACAATTCAACATTTTCAAATTCCAATTCAACTTTTTCAAATTCCAAAACAATAATAATATTAAAAAATAATATTCTAACAATATTTTATTCAATTTTCATCTTTTATCGAACACTATCTCATCTCATCTCTAAATCCAAACTATCAAGTTTTCACTATCTCAAACGTTGTTATTCTTGTCGAAGAACATTTGTACAATAGAATAAACAAATTTATAGGTATTTCCACTTACTAGCTGTACTTTGATGGTAAAATAAATTCCATGATATTCCTTGAAGGTGTCTAAACTAATTAGTAGTAGCTATGAAAACTAGAATAGTGTTCGTTCATGATTTTTTTGCCTTATTCTCGCCTAGCTATTCTACTTGTCATTTTCTTGCGGTACAATATGTACTAACATCCTCTGCTTTTTGCAGAAAATTCATAAAGTCATTTATCCAAGGTTTCCTTCCAGGAATTGCTTTGAAGATTTTTCTCATTTTTCTACCGGCAGTATTGATGCTAATGTCAAAATTTGAAGGATTTATTAGCATTTCTGCTCTAGAGAGGATCTCTGCAACTAGATACTATATTTTCCAATTTATTAATGTCTTTCTTGGGAGCATAATTACTGGAACTGCATTCCAACAACTAGATAAGTTCATCCACCAGTCAGCAACTGAGTATGTCCTAAATTATACACTTGATATTTTCAATCGGTATTTGTTTGGGTCTGATTACCATTTCCAAATATCTTATGCTGTGGATAATTGCTTTTACCAATATGATGAGCTTGGCAACTGTTGCTCGTTATTGAAATTATCTGAATAAATGGCTTTTGATCCTACGGCTTCATGTAGCTTTACTGTTGCAATGCTCAGATGAGTTCACATGATACAATTTTGTTCGTTGTAGATCATTTGGAGTCTGTTATGCACATTGTATATTTCCATCGTGCAAAATTTTCACACAACTTGATTTCTTCAAACCCCTGAGCAATCTTTCTTATTTTCCCCAACCCCTGGATCTGAAAAGCTCCCTCATATTTGTGTTTATAGATATTGTGATAAGTATCATTATTATCCATGACTTATGCCATGCATATATAGTGGCAGGCATGGCTATCATGTGCAGCCATAAAAGGATTTCTCCACCGGCATTGTCCTTCAATTGTTTCCTCAGTTTCTCTTTTGTTGAAGTTATCTAGCTAATCTTCTTATGTTTGATAAGTAATCGAGAAGTTTATTGAACTTATCATTCCTTCCATCTTCCTTACAGCTGCGATTTGTGCATTGCCATATAACCCTCTTCAGCTTACAAAGAAATTTACAAACCTTCTGGGTATAACCCAAGCCAACCCACTTAACTAACCTTCTGGGCTTAACCAACCCCGCTCTTTCTGCGCATTCAGCACCAGTCAACTACAATGATATGATATTTCCTTGAGGTTATCTATCCATTGCGAGTTTCTTCCCTAAAGAGGATTTCCAAGTAAAGGAAGTTACTTTTAAAGGTGTCTTAGTCTGTTAGATGCTCCTCCAAGACAAAGAATTACCGTCTTTTGGTCTAAGGATCTGACGGAACAATCGGTGAACTTTCTTTTCTTGGAAATGGGTCCAGATGATTTTATCAATATTATGTAGTGGAGATAAAAAAAAATTCTGTGAAGGCATCAATCTCCCTGGTCTTGAGCTGCTCTGGAAAAATGGACATCCCACTAAGGGAGCCATGGATAATTCCAAATTAGCCATTAAAGCCTCTTGCTCATGCACAATGTTATAAATCTCTTGGAAAGCATCCTTAAGGACTCTGTCTCCAATTTTTAATTCCTGAGCCATGGCCATACTTGTGTCTTGTGTATGTGCTTTATATGCTTTTTATCTTATGTTCTGTTCTTCCTTGATTTGAGAATTTGTAATATAACATTCGTTGTCTAATTGTGCAGTATCCCAAAGACAATTGGTGCTTCCATTCCGATGAAGGCAACCTTCTTCATAACTTATATAATGGTTGATGGGTGGGCTGGTGTTGCTGGAGAAATTCTAAGGTTAAAGCCATTGATAATTTATCACTTGAAAAATGTTTTACTGGTCAAGACTGAAAAGGATAGGGAAGAGGCAATGGATCCTGGAACCCTTGGTTTCAATACAGGAGAACCTCAAATACAACTTTATTTCTTGCTTGGCCTTGTTTATGCCGTGGTGACTCCCATTTTGCTCCCTTTCATCATAGTATTCTTTGGCCTGGCATATGTTGTATACCGGCATCAGGTAAATGTAGCTCGTCTCATATGTTTGTAATGTAAGGACAGTGATAGGAAGAGGCAATGGATACATTTTGCGTACCTGTTATCTGATGAGCAAGGAAGAATTACCTTTAGCATTCAATTTTCATATGATGTACTCGTTTCAAGTTCAGTGGTTTCCCTTTCAAAAACTTTGAGAGTTCTTTCTTCGAAATTAGATCCCTGCTCAGTTTGTTTTCCATAACGTTATATCAGATGTTTTTAAGGAAATTGATAGTTGAATTTTGTGAAATGTCTGTTTCTAAGAATAGTTTTTTCATGTATCTCTAAATTAGCACGCCTAGGCATTGCTCTTGTATATGTCCCGTCCCGTATACTGGGGCATTTGCCTCCTTTTGATCAATAAAAATTTTTACCGATAAAAAATAAAAGAGTAGTTTTTTCATGAAATGCTGTGTTTCGTCCCCTAGTGTAGCAAAATATTTTTCTTCATTTTATTAGTTCAGGCCTCAAGTAATCTGTTATGAATGGGAAAATATAGATATCAGGATTATTAGCTCTTTGTTACTTCAGGATTTTTGTGATTCAAGTTTACTTGTTATTTTGTTTGAAGGGGCTGGTGATATCATCATTGATTTGAATGTATTGGTAGAATCAAGATGGTGTATTTGTGATGAAACTTCTTTGTGTGTTTAGCTGCACTGAGCCAAGTGTATGCTTTTCTAACTGTTTTTACTTTCGTTTGATGCTGGAATAAAAATTTTCTACTAAAAGTTCTTATGTTGCAAGTTTTGACTAGGAAAGTTGCTCTAATGACTTGTATAAATCTGCAGATTATAAATGTCTACAATCAGGAGTACGAGAGTGCTGCCGCATTCTGGCCTGATGTCCATGGGCGCATAATAGTTGCTCTAGTTGTTTCCCAGTTGCTACTAATGGGATTACTAAGTACTAAAGGAGCTGCTCAGTCAACTCCATTGCTTATCACGCTCCCAGTGTTGACCATATGGTTTCATATATTTTGCAAAGGCCGTTATGAACCTGCTTTTGTTAGATATCCATTGCAGGTTTGTGGATGTTTCTTCTACTGTTTGGAGTGTCTGCATGATAAAACAATTTGTAGTTGGGCCTGTTGGCGTTTCAAATCTACTACCGCATTTTTCTTCCCCGGTTTATATGGTGAAGAAATTTTAGCTGACTAATGTTTGATCATAATTTGAATGGAGTTTTGACAGATGCTCTCCTATTCTTATCTGGTTTCATTTATCTGAGAGTTAACATTTTCATTTTGATGTACTTTTTTAGGAAGCAATGATGAAAGATACCTTGGAACGTGCAAGGGAGCCAAACCTAAACATGAAAGGCTTTCTACAAAATTCCTACATGCACCCAGTTTTCAAGGAAGAAGATGATAGTGAGAGTGATGTTGCTTCGGGAGACGGGGATCAGGAGCCCCAGCTCGTTCCAACAAAGCGTCAGTCGCGAAGGAATACACCACTGCCCAGCAAGCATAGCGGTTCAGTATCATCCCTGCCTGTTCAGGAGCATGCTCAACTTTTATAGTGCGACTTGGGACTCTCCTCCACTTTATATTTTGGCACATAAGATCAACAGAAGGAAGGCAGTTCACATAAGATCAACAGAAGGCAGTTGCAGTTCATTCTCTAGTAAAGCAAAATAGGGAAAAAAAAAAAAAATTGAAGAAGAAGAAGAAGAAAGAATACACATTACTTAGTTTAGGTACGGTTTTCTAAAGTGCTTTCTTTTTAGGCCTTTAGGTCTTGGTTAAAAGGGCATTAGTAACTGTGGGCATCAACGAAGTTAGGCTTTAATTAAGTTATCAGCCGAACTTGAAGGTTTCAACAGAAAAAAAGATAGATATAGAAAGTAGCCTTACAATATTTATTGAACACTTAGCTGTCCTAAAAATCTTAGGGCAACAATAAATATTGTGAAGTTCATTTTACGTGTTTATCTCTCACTTAAGGTCAAATTCAATAAAACTTAAGATCTTTTTATCTAACCGTTTGAATTCGCAAAAAAAAGATAGATATAGAGAAGTAGCCTTACAATATTTATTAACCACTTAGCTGTCCTAAAATTCTTAGGGGTAACAATAAATATTGTGAGGTATATTTTACGTGTCTATCTCTCTCACTTGAGGTCAAATTCAATAAAACTTGAGATTTTTTTTTTCTAACCGTTTGAATTTGTAAAATATTTATCTCATCTCATCGTTACAAATTTTTACTTAATATAATAATCAATTTAATATTTTTTAAATATCAATTTCTCTTAACGAGCAATGCTACGTACAGTCTTCATTTGAGGACTGCAATGTAGGTATAGTTAATTTTATATTTAAAATTTTTTTAAATTACCAAAATATCCTTCTTAAAATGATATTTTTTTTCTTTAATAAAGGGCCTGCACATGCAGTCTTTACTTGGAGACTGCAATAGAATTTCTCTTAACTTTTTCATATTTTAAAATAATAATAATATTTTATTTAATTTTTAAATTTTTTTTATCATTAATCTAAAATTATCCATCTCTAAATCCAAATCAGTTGTAAAAGTTAGGTATTGGTAATCATATTAAAGTCACGTAATTGTGAATGTCTTTTCATTTAAGATTTACGGGTCGACCAACTATTTTTAAAAATTAATTATTGCATACGCAGAGGAAATAAAATGGATTCGTTGTTGGATGATACCAATATGGACTTTACTTGTGCGCTATCAGGACCAGACTCAGGAGTCAGGAGGCTTGCATTTTTATAGATTCGAAGACTTTCATATAAAATGGGGGGAAGTCATTTTATTATTTTCGTGCTCGACAGACATACCTTTCCGTCCGCCTTTCCCTCTCTGCGCGGATTGTGCGCAGAATCTGAGTTCAGAATATCACAAACACAGAGACAGCGTCGTTCCAACTCAACCCAGGACCCCCCCCACCCTTTCTCCTGGGCCAATTAAGACGTCTCGGAAACCTCCCAAGTCAAACCTCTCAAGTTAGAGAGAGAGAGAGAGAGAGAGAGAGAGAGATTGCAATTCGTAAATGGAGGAGGTGATCACCGTGGCGGACGCGACCTCGAGGAGCAGAACGGCGGCGTTTTCTTTGTCGACGACGACAACAGTATCACTAACCTCCTTGTTCCCTTCGAACCTCCCCCTCCTCTCGGCCATTCTCGCCGGCGGTCTTGCCCAGTTCCTCAAGCTCTTTACCACCTGGTCCTTACAACTCTCTGTCTCTCTCAATTTCACCGAGCTTTATTTTTTTTTATTCTTCTCTTTTAATTCACTTGCTAATTTCTTTATCACTCGGTGGATTTTGAAATTCCAGAGTTTGATTTTTTGTAATAATCAGCAATGTAATAGTTTCATCATAGTCTCTAAAGAAGAGAGATTTGTTGATCAATCGTATCTCTTGTTCAGTTTTGATTAGAAACATGTTATTGATTGATTCCATCATTAATTGAATGACTATAATTTTCTTCTTCTTTTTATTTGGTAGGTTCATTTTTGTAAAATTTGTTTTTGGAAAATTTGAATATCGAGAGGAAATATATGCAAATTAAGGCCCCGTTTGGTTACACAGATGAGATGAGATGAGATGTTTTAAATAGTAATGAATAAAATATTGTTATAATATTAATTTTGTATTGAGATTTGAAAAAATAAAATTGTTTATTATATTTTGTATGGGGATTTAAAAAAATTGTATGGGGATTTAAAAAAGATGTAATGATGAGTTGAGATGAGATTTTTGGTTTTATGTAAACAAACTGAATTTGCTTTTATTATATATATATTTTGTGGGTTTTGAAAGCAATTACTGGCCTTATTGTTTGCCATGTGTGAGATACCGAAATCGTATAATCATACTCTTCCATTGCATAATAACAGCACCCCCTCCCCCTCAATTTTTTTTTTTTTTTTGAAGTAATAGCTCAATTATTTGTCCTAGTTGCTCAGGTATAAAGAAAAGAGATGGGATTCTAAGAGGATGCTTAATTCTGGTGGAATGCCTTCATCCCATTCTGCAACTGTGACGGCTCTAGCGGCTTCTATAGGTCTCCAAGAAGGAACAGGAGGACCGGCTTTTGCCATTGCAGTGGTCTTGGCATGTGTTGTATGTGCTTCCCAACCATTTTCTTCGTAAATATTTCCTCCCTTCTGAACTTGTTCTCTTATGGCCTGATTGTTCACATTATTTGTCTAATTTTTTTGTCACTAAGATAACCCAAGTGCTCACTTATTATGAATTTGGCTGCTGTTGGTATAAGCTTGACTCATAGGCTCTTATTGAATCATGAGTGTAGGGTATAAGGGGTCTGGATTTCCTTAGTAGTTGAAATGCCTGTAAAAGGCTGTCAATTGTTTGATTAAATAGTGCTGTCCTGATAGCATATGAACAGTCCATAAGGTCAATCTTCCCTGAAATAGCAATTCACCAACGTCTTCAAGTATTTGGTTCATGATGTCATGAAATGTTGTCAACTTTGTATAATTTCTATCTTTTTGGGAATTAGTTACTCTGTGAAAGGTTACTGTCCATTATTCGTGCAAGGTGGGTGTGATTGATTGCTTTAACATACTTGCAGGTGATGTATGATGCCTCAGGGGTAAGGCTCCATGCTGGTCGCCAGGCTGAAGTAAGTTCTTGATATGACCCTCAATTCGCTTCTATTTTGTTGCTTGCTTTTAGCTTTGCTGCAGGACACTCCTGCATGATCAAAATTTCTTTCGTTTATTGATTTCTTTGATTGTTATGTGGTTCTCATTGTAGTTGCTGAATCAAATTGTGTGTGAGCTTCCTCCAGAGCATCCTTTATCCAACATAAGACCACTACATCATTCCCTTGGGCACACTCCACTTCAGGTCTGTTATAATCTTACTGCACCTCTAGCTAGGTGTTTCTCGTGTATACTCATGTGTACCTGGGTTTTGCCTATTTCTATGAATATAATTTCTTGATTACCTATCAAAAAATAATAATAATAATCTTACTGCCCTTCATTTCAACTAGTGGTATTTCCCTGGTCTATAATTTGTCTCTGTCTCAGGGGTTTAATGATATAATTCAAATCACTGGTTCCATGATGAAATTAACTTGGCCATGATTACATGTGACTCTCTCTGTTGGAATTCAATCACTCTTGAGGCACATATGGTTGCACCAGTGCATGCTATAGACAGTAGAATGGGTTTGGTAGAGATATGACAAAGAAACAACAAAAATAACAACACATGCTTGGACGCACAGACACTTTACATATGTGGCTTGCGATGCTGGATGAAAACTTGAAATAATAAGCAAATAGGACTTTCAATGCTTTAACAAAGCAGTAATAATACAATTTCAAGATGGCATTGTTCTTCTACACACCATACTATACAATCCCAAGAAGCAACTAGTATTTCCTGTAATACCATGGATTGTGTATAAGAAGATAGTAAATGGGATCCCACATTGCTTGGAGGGAGAAGTTCAATTTATAATGATTCTAAGAAGCTTGAATTGTAACATTGATTGGTCCTTTTGAAGTATGGGCCAGATATGACTCGGGCCTTCCTTGAATTGTTACAAATGCTATCAATTGCAAATCCAATTAGAAGTGTGGGACTTGAGCTGTGCCACCTATAATGGAATGATCTAATAAGGACATTGGGGATTTAAGTGGTGGAGATTGTATTGTCCCGGATTGTGTATAAATAGGTGGTGAGTAGGATCCACATTGCTTGGAGAGAGTAATTCAAGCCCTTTATAATGATTCCAAGGAACTTCAATTGTAGCATTGTCTAATCCTTTTGGAGTATGGATCCAGATGTGGTTTGGAACTTTCTTAGGTCACTACATTTCAATTTGGAGGAAAAACACAAAAATTGAGTCTTGCGAAGTGATCAATGCACATTCCCTATTCTTGTAAAGTAAGAGGGAGAAAAATTGAAATGATTGTCGGGAAGAGTTTACAGGGTACAAGGGAAAAGGATGTAATGTCATTTTTCATATATTGCTTGACCCTCGTATTTGATTCACACAAGTTTACCTTACAAGATTGCTTGCGTGTACATGAAATGGTGCTATGGCCAAAGTTGGATGACTACTTTGTTATGAGGAAGGAAAGAAACCTTTCGGTTTGCACTTTTGGCTTTTTGAGACTGTGAGCAATTGAGATCTCAATTTTGGAGCTTGAAATTTGAAAATGCCTTTGATATTTTTTAACCAAAAAGATAAAATGTGCGTTTTTACTGTCCAATAAAAAGAACAATAAGGAAAAAAAGGTGGCTCCCCAACCAGTGCTCACAGTAGTCAGTGGATGGCAGGGTAGCCCTTCGTTCAACCCAACCCGCTAAGGGGTGGCTGTGCGGAGGGTTGGGGTGGGAGATCTCCTGCATGAAGTGGGTTGTGAGGGGTGAGATTTCTAGCCCTGTGAGGTGGGCCACTTGGGGGTGGGGGAGATCCCCCCTCCATGCAAGGTTGGGGGATCTGCCCCAATTCTCATGGTCCAGGTCCACCACGTGGGATCTATCCTCTCTCCTTGTGGCCCACCATGGGGAATCCCCCACCTCCAGTTCCCTGAAGCTAAAGTGTCAAACGATAGGAAGTGTATGGCATAATTTTCCTGGAGTTAGTTATCTTTTCTAATAAATATTGAACTCTTGGTACTTACTAATGGTGAACAATCCTTTTATTTGGTCTGGTACAGGTGATTGCTGGTGCTGTGTTGGGATGCCTAGTAGCATATTTGACGAGAAACTCCAATTAGGATATCAAATGGCCTTTAATTCTTCTTCCATAAATTGGATACATTTAAACCGTGTATCTGTGATGTAGTGTATACTCTTATGGTGGGACTACCATTCGTGAGCTCCTACTCAACCATGGAGTTCCTCTTTAATTCCTCATTCAAAATCTCGTTCAGCACAATGAAATGGTAGTGCAGCAGCAGTATATAATGTCTTCTGTAATTCTCTTGATAATTTTAGCCTGAGCAAAGTGGGTAAAGAAATTTTCAAATTATGTCTGCCGTCTTTGAGTAGTGAGTTATGCTCGGATAGAAACCCTAGGTGATCTGACTCTATTAGCATGAGATCTTCAATTCGACCAATCCCACTTTACGTTCAACTCATTTAGGCTAAATATATGGGATGAGAAAATGCTAAAAGCAATGTTAACTGAACAAACCCTAAACTGAAACGAGTTTTGCTATTCATTATTCTTATACACCACATCACACTTATTTTTATTGTTTAATTTTTTTTTAAAAATTATTCCTAAACTAATTGATTTATTCTACTCATCATCTATACACCACATATTTAGTAAGAGAAAAAAAAATTATTTAGTATCTGGCGTGAAAATAATAAATAAAATTTTTCTTGAATCTATGCAATCTCTATATGTCATCGGGAGAATTTTTCCTTTATTATCCTAAATACATTTGCGGAAAATACATTATCAAAGGCATACAAACTGTTCTAATTAATCGAGACGATGTCCTTGAAATTTGAATACCTGGTTCCAATAAACCAAAAAAAAAAAAAAAACAATAAAATCATTTTCTATTCCTTTGTAAAATCCTTTGAGCCCTTCTCGTTTATCAATAATACTCATTTTGATAATAAAATTAAATAATAATATAAAATATCGATTTTTAATAACTTGGATGCAAAGTACAAAACATTTGATAATTAAAAAGTGTAACATGTATATTTTTCTTCTCGTTCCTTCTTTCCTATGTTCATTTTTAGAGTAATGTTATTTATTATCTTAATTCTTATCATCACATGATGTGACATTAAGTGATTAGAGACTGTTTATTATATTTTATTTATAAACCTATCATCTAATGTCATATTATGAGATGATGAGAAAATAATAAAAAAATAGATAATGAATAGATTTTTTCTACTTTTTAACATTTAGGCCTATGGCTTTATAGGTTTTGTTTTAAACTATAATAATTTAAATTATAATTTGAAATTATTATAAAGTTTTCCTTTTTGATTAAATTATTAAAATAATTTCATTTTTTGTTCAATTTACCTTTTAAAATAAAAAGTAGTTTTCACGTGGTAACCCGTGTTTTGTTAATTAATGTGGACAAAATTTATAATGGAAGTGACAAAAAAACTTGTTAACATAGTATACAAATACATTGATGCTACATTCACAAATTCATTTCATAAAATTAAATTTATAATTTGATGTGGTGCATTGA
Organism: Carya cathayensis; assembly: GCA_011037825.1. NCBI lineage: Eukaryota > Viridiplantae > Streptophyta > Magnoliopsida > Fagales > Juglandaceae > Carya > Carya cathayensis. The sequence goes on from QGSO01000239.1 coordinate 502,283, forward strand.
TTATAAATTTCTTTTAAAGTATATGTAATGTATAACATCAAATTATATCAATTAATTTTGTAATATCTTTTTGTGAACGATGCATTTCTCTGTTTTTTTTTTTATTGGTGTTCTCGTGCACAATTGTTCATAGAAAAAAATTATTTTTAAATCGATATATAGAACACACATAATAAGTTCTTTTTTAAAATTTCAATATTAAAATTATCTATCTCTAAATCCAAATCAGTTGTAAAAGTTAGGTATTGGTAATTGTGAATGTCTTTTCGTTTAAGATTTACGGGTCGACCAACTATTTTTAAAAATTAATTATTGCATACGCAGAGGAAATAAAATGGATTCGTTGTTGGATGATACCAATATGGACTTTACTTGTGCGCTATCAGGACCAGACTCAGGAGTCAGGAGGCTTGCATTTTTATAGATTCGAAGACTTTCATATAAAATGGGGGGAAGTCATTTTATTATTTTCGTGCTCGACAGACATACCTTTCCGTCCGCCTTTCCCTCTCTGCGCGGATTGTGCGCAGAATCTGAGTTCAGAATATCACAAACACAGAGACAGCGTCGTTCCAACTCAACCCAGGACCCCCCCCACCCTTTCTCCTGGGCCAATTAAGACGTCTCGGAAACCTCCCAAGTCAAACCTCTCAAGTTAGAGAGAGAGAGAGAGAGAGAGAGAGAGAGATTGCAATTCGTAAATGGAGGAGGTGATCACCGTGGCGGACGCGACCTCGAGGAGCAGAACGGCGGCGTTTTCTTTGTCGACGACGACAACAGTATCACTAACCTCCTTGTTCCCTTCGAACCTCCCCCTCCTCTCGGCCATTCTCGCCGGCGGTCTTGCCCAGTTCCTCAAGCTCTTTACCACCTGGTCCTTACAACTCTCTGTCTCTCTCAATTTCACCGAGCTTTATTTTTTTTTATTCTTCTCTTTTAATTCACTTGCTAATTTCTTTATCACTCGGTGGATTTTGAAATTCCAGAGTTTGATTTTTTGTAATAATCAGCAATGTAATAGTTTCATCATAGTCTCTAAAGAAGAGAGATTTGTTGATCAATCGTATCTCTTGTTCAGTTTTGATTAGAAACATGTTATTGATTGATTCCATCATTAATTGAATGACTATAATTTTCTTCTTCTTTTTATTTGGTAGGTTCATTTTTGTAAAATTTGTTTTTGGAAAATTTGAATATCGAGAGGAAATATATGCAAATTAGGCCCCGTTTGGTTACACAGATGAGATGAGATGAGATGTTTTAAATAGTAATGAATAAAATATTTTATAATATTTTATAATATTAATTTTGTATTGAGATTTGAAAAAATAAAATTGTTTATTATATTTTGTATGGGGATTTAAAAAATTGTATGGGGATTTAAAAAAGATGTAATGATGAGTTGAAATGAGATTTTTGGTTTTTGTAAACAAACTGAATTTGCTTTTATTTATATATATTTTGTGGGTTTTGAAAGCAATTACTGGCCTTATTGTTTGCCATGTGTGAGATACCGAAATCGTATAATCATACTCTTCCATTGCATAATAACAGCACCCCCCTCCCCCTCAATTTTTTTTTTTTTTTTGAAGTAATAGCTCAATTATTTGTCCTAGTTGCTCAGGTATAAAGAAAAGAGATGGGATTCTAAGAGGATGCTTAATTCTGGTGGAATGCCTTCATCCCATTCTGCAACTGTGACGGCTCTAGCGGCTTCTATAGGTCTCCAAGAAGGAACAGGAGGACCGGCTTTTGCCATTGCAGTGGTCTTGGCATGTGTTGTATGTGCTTCCCAACCATTTTCTTCGTAAATATTTCCTCCCTTCTGAACTTGTTCTCTTATGGCCTGATTGTTCACATTATTTGTCTAATTTTTTTGTCACTAAGATAACCCAAGTGCTCACTTATTATGAATTTGGCTGCTGTTGGTATAAGCTTGACTCATAGGCTCTTATTGAATCATGAGTGTAGGGTATAAGGGGTCTGGATTTCCTTAGTAGTTGAAATGCCTGTAAAAGGCTGTCAATTGTTTGATTAAATAGTGCTGTCCTGATAGCATATGAACAGTCCATAAGGTCAATCTTCCCTGAAATAGCAATTCACCAACGTCTTCAAGTATTTGGTTCATGATGTCATGAAATGTTGTCAACTTTGTATAATTTCTATCTTTTTGGGAATTAGTTACTCTGTGAAAGGTTACTGTCCATTATTCGTGCAAGGTGGGTGTGATTGATTGCTTTAACATACTTGCAGGTGATGTATGATGCCTCAGGGGTAAGGCTCCATGCTGGTCGCCAGGCTGAAGTAAGTTCTTGATATGACCCTCAATTCGCTTCTATTTTGTTGCTTGCTTTTAGCTTTGCTGCAGGACACTCCTGCATGATCAAAATTTCTTTCGTTTATTGATTTCTTTGATTGTTATGTGGTTCTCATTGTAGTTGCTGAATCAAATTGTGTGTGAGCTTCCTCCAGAGCATCCTTTATCCAACATAAGACCACTACATCATTCCCTTGGGCACACTCCACTTCAGGTCTGTTATAATCTTACTGCACCTCTAGCTAGGTGTTTCTCGTGTATACTCATGTGTACCTGGGTTTTGCCTATTTCTATGAATATAATTTCTTGATTACCTATCAAAAAATAATAATAATAATCTTACTGCCCTTCATTTCAACTAGTGGTATTTCCCTGGTCTATAATTTGTCTCTGTCTCAGGGGTTTAATGATATAATTCAAATCACTGGTTCCATGATGAAATTAACTTGGCCATGATTACATGTGACTCTCTCTGTTGGAATTCAATCACTCTTGAGGCACATATGGTTGCACCAGTGCATGCTATAGACAGTAGAATGGGTTTGGTAGAGATATGACAAAGAAACAACAAAAATAACAACACATGCTTGGACGCACAGACACTTTACATATGTGGCTTGCGATGCTGGATGAAAACTTGAAATAATAAGCAAATAGGACTTTCAATGCTTTAACAAAGCAGTAATAATACAATTTCAAGATGGCATTGTTCTTCTACACACCATACTATACAATCCCAAGAAGCAACTAGTATTTCCTGTAATACCATGGATTGTGTATAAGAAGATAGTAAATGGGATCCCACATTGCTTGGAGGGAGAAGTTCAATTTATAATGATTCTAAGAAGCTTGAATTGTAACATTGATTGGTCCTTTTGAAGTATGGGCCAGATATGACTCGGGCCTTCCTTGAATTGTTACAAATGCTATCAATTGCAAATCCAATTAGAAGTGTGGGACTTGAGCTGTGCCACCTATAATGGAATGATCTAATAAGGACATTGGGGATTTAAGTGGTGGAGATTGTATTGTCCCGGATTGTGTATAAATAGGTGGTGAGTAGGATCCACATTGCTTGGAGAGAGTAATTCAAGCCCTTTATAATGATTCCAAGGAACTTCAATTGTAGCATTGTCTAATCCTTTTGGAGTATGGATCCAGATGTGGTTTGGAACTTTCTTAGGTCACTACATTTCAATTTGGAGGAAAAACACAAAAATTGAGTCTTGCGAAGTGATCAATGCACATTCCCTATTCTTGTAAAGTAAGAGGGAGAAAAATTGAAATGATTGTCGGGAAGAGTTTACAGGGTACAAGGGAAAAGGATGTAATGTCATTTTTCATATATTGCTTGACCCTCGTATTTGATTCACACAAGTTTACCTTACAAGATTGCTTGCGTGTACATGAAATGGTGCTATGGCCAAAGTTGGATGACTACTTTGTTATGAGGAAGGAAAGAAACCTTTCGGTTTGCACTTTTGGCTTTTTGAGACTGTGAGCAATTGAGATCTCAATTTTGGAGCTTGAAATTTGAAAATGCCTTTGATATTTTTTAACCAAAAAGATAAAATGTGCGTTTTTACTGTCCAATAAAAAGAACAATAAGGAAAAAAAGGTGGCTCCCCAACCAGTGCTCACAGTAGTCAGTGGATGGCAGGGTAGCCCTTCATTCAACCCAACCCGCTAAGGGGTGGCTGTGCGGAGGGTTGGGGTGGGAGATCTCCTGCATGAAGTGGGTTGTGAGGGGTGAGATTTCTAGTCCTGTGAGGTGGGCCACTTGGGGGTGGGGGAGATCCCCCCTCCATGCAAGGTTGGGGGATCTGCCCCAATTCTCATGGTCCAGGTCCACCACGTGGGATCTATCCTCTCTCCTTGTGGCCCACCATGGGGAATCCCCCACCTCCAGTTCCCTGAAGCTAAAGTGTCAAACGATAGGAAGTGTATGGCATAATTTTCCTGGAGTTAGTTATCTTTTCTAATAAATATTGAACTCTTGGTACTTACTAATGGTGAACAATCCTTTTATTTGGTCTGGTACAGGTGATTGCTGGTGCTGTGTTGGGATGCCTAGTAGCATATTTGACGANTACAATCAAATTTTAATATTTAAATAACATAAATGTTGTACTCTATATATCGACTTTAGAATAGAACAAGTCTCTTTTATATAATAATATCGAGACTGATTTGTCCTTTTTCCTTAGAATTATTATTTTACTTAATTCTACTTACACCCCACCTCTCCAGTTAATCAATATTTGATTTGTTATTTTTTTCCTTCTATCTTAATGCTTAAATATGTATGTTCAAACAAAAAGATAAGAATAATAAATTATATATTGATTAGATGAATGTATGTGGTATAAGGTTTGTTTGTGTCTTTCTCTAATTAGGTTTGAATACAAAATTTGTTTTAATTTATTTCATTATATCATTATAACTTTTTAAAATTTTCATAAAAAATATAATAAACAATTCAACTTTTTTAAATTTTAAAATAATAAGAATATTAAAAAATAATTGTTGCCCAGATGACTAACACAAGAGGGGGGTGAATTGAGTTGTATTTAAAAAAAATAACAATTATAAATCAAATATACAATATCAAATATAAACAAAATACGAAATAGCAATAAATATAAAGAGTAAGGGTAAGAGAGAATCAAACTCAGTATGTTAACGAGGTTCGGCCCCACTGCCTACGTCCTCGCCTCAAGCTACCCCTTGAGGATCCCCGAATTCACTATTCAACCTCCTTCAGGTGGAGGTAAAAACCTATTACACCTTTGAACAACACCGCTACAAAGGATCCGTGTAGAACACCCTCTACACTTGCAATCACCTTACACGTGGTGATTCAACGATTCCCTGTGTAGAACACTTTCTACACGCACAAGGGTTGTACACACCCTTTTACTGATACAAGAATTGATAGTGGGTAGAATATCAGAAAACACTCCTCAATGAGTGAAATAAGAACAATACAGCACAACCTATATCTCTCAAAATGAAAAAGGATTAAGGCTCAATGCTTAGAGAAGAGAGAATGAAAGCTTTGAATGAGAGTTGTATGCTCTTGGTGTTGTGAATGTGAAGCTCTCAAATGATCTATTTATAGGCATATGAGACTTCATATTCAAATTTAAAAAGATTCACATGTCAAAGACATCATCATTCATTTTTCAAAAATTTCAAACCTAATCTTTTTACTTTTTGCATGTGACAAAATTAGCACACTTTACTTTTCAAAAAATTCAAACCTAATCTTTTACTTTTTGCATATGACAAAAGGAACACACTTTACTTTTCAAAATTTTCAAACAAAGGCATCTTCCTTTTGCATAAGTCAAGAAAAGCATCAATCACTTTTGAAAATATTCAAATAAAACATGCACATGTGAAAGATGACAATCAATCATCTTTAATATTTTCAAAGTTCAACCCTTTAATCATGGCATGCACATGTGAAAGATGACAATCAATTATCTTTCAAAATTTTCAAATTTAATTTTCAAAATATTCATGCACATGTGGAAAATGTATTTTAATGCTTTATGATAAAATATTAATTTTTGAGCCTTAATCCTAATTTCGAATTTTAAAGAGATTTACAACATTATTCTATGACTTTAATGTGAACTTGCTCCCTTCTTGCTCATGCTTGGTTTCTTGATGTGCTTGACTCCATTGTGTAGATAACTTGAGCTTGAGACTCCTTTATTCTATGAATTCATTTGTTATCATCAAAATCCATGTGTAAATATATAATTACACAAAACTTGAAACCTTAGGTTTAACAATCTCCCCCTTTTTGATGATGACAAATACTTGATAGAACCTGAAGCCTGTATTAATACTTAAGCTCCCCCTGAGAATGTGCGTTAGTTTTTCAAGCAAAAAAAATAAATATAATTCCAAGCATATATAACAAGTTTAACAATTTAAACAATGTTAATGTTCTAGTCTAAAACTTCTCCCCCTTTTGGCATCATTAAAAAGGATCGGCAGCAAGTAAATAGACTGAAGAAAACGGTGCGTTAAAAGACACTGTAGATAGTTGAAAAAGAAAGCCGTCCGTGACCCGACAAGTCCTGCAAAGCCTCGAGGCCTAACTCTATGAATTTAGTGCGGTTGAAGATAGAAACAAATCGCCTGATGTTGTTGACAAACGAGATTGAAGGCTCCGAGCTTCTAAAAAAAATCATTTTCACCGATCGGGAAAAAAACATTGCTCTTTGACTTGGATGATAGCTCGTCTTGTTCTTTATACTATCTCTATAAAAACAGTCTTAAAGTTCATCCAATCCGCATCAAGTTTTCTTCTTATCTCTATAACTCATCTGCATTCCTTCAACATTCTCGCTTTAAGTTTTCAATTCCTTTCTCAATGGCTCATTCTTCTACATCTCAACCTCCTGTCCTTTCTGCAGCTGCCATTGGTGCTATGTTGCAGCAAGAAAATAATAGTATGGCAAATAAGTCAGACTCCGATGCTATCTACGACTTGGTGAGTCTCGGGACTCGCTACTCATCCTCTATTGTTGCTTTTTCCCAGCGGGTTCAAGCAAAAAACCATGAGGTTGAAAAGCTTAAGGAACAAATTGTTGTACTCCAACGAATTGTTCAAGAGTCTCACACAAGGGAAGGAATCCTTCGGCAGAAGAATAAAAAGTTGAAATCTCTATTGGATTCTTCATTCCGCTTGCCAGTTCCCATGAATAGGGATGACATGATATTGTATGAAGAGAATGAGCGTCTCAAACATGAGGCTAAGAACCTCAAGTTTATGTAAAAGTATTTAAGAAAAATCTATCTATTTTTATGAACTTTGATCTGTCTTTTAAGAGATATTCATAATATGCATCATACCTATTTCTCTTCTAATCATAGATAATCTATCTTCTGGTAAAGGTTTTGTGAATATATCTGCTAACTGATCGTGTGTGTTTGTGAACTCTAGTACTATATCGCCTTTCTGCACATGATCTCGAAGAAAATGATATCTTATTTCAATATGCTTAGTTCTAGAATGTTGTATTGGGTTTTTTGAAAGATTTATAGCACTTGTATTATCACATTTGATTGGAATGTGATTATACATGAGTTTAAAATCTTCAAGTTGTTGCTTCATGTAAAGAACTTGAGCACAACAACTACCCGCAGCAACATATTCTGCCTCAGCAGTAGATAGTGCAACAGAATTTTGTTTTTTACTAAACCAGGAAACTAATGCATGACCTAAGAAGTGACATGCTCCACTAGTGCTTTTTCGATCTATTTTACAACCAGCATAATCTGCATCTGTGTAGCTGATTAGATCGAAAGATGTGTGTTTAGGGTACCATAACCCTAGGTTAATTGTACCACTAAGATATCTAAGAATGCGCTTAACTGCAATTAAATGAGATTCTTTTGGAGATGATTGAAAACGTGCACATAAACACACACTGAACATAATATCTGGTCTACTGGCTGTCAAATATAATAAGCTACCAATCATACCTCGATATACTTTCGAGTCAACTGTCTTACCGGATTCATCTTTATCAAGTTTAGTAGATGGGCTCATTGGTGTTCCAGTTTCCTTAGCACCTTCCATCCCAAACTTCTTCAGCAATTCCTTAATATATTTTGATTGATTGATGAATGTCCCACTTTTTACTTGCTTAATTTGCAATCCGAGAAAGAATGTAAGTTCTCCCATCATGCTCATTTCAAATTCATCCTGCATAGTCTTAGCAAAAACTTGACACATATTTTCATTAGTAGCACCGAATATTATATCATCAACATAAATCTGAACCAAAAGAATATCATCATTTTCGTATTTAATGAAAAGAGTTGTGTCGATTTTTCCTCTTGAGAAACCTTTTTTAATCAAGAAACCACTGAGTCTCTCGTACCACGCTCTAGGAGCTTGTTTGAGTCCATATAGTGCTTTTGTGAGTTTGAAAACATGATTTGGAGAAATATGATTTTCAAAACCTGGAGGTTGCTCAACATATACCTCTTCATTTATAAAACCATTTAAGAAAGCACTTTTAACATCCATTTGAAAAAGTTTGAAATCTTTATAACAAGCATATGCAAGTAGCATTCGAATAGCTTCTAATCTTGCGACTGGTGCATATGTCTCATCATAATCAATTCCTTCTTCTTGATTGTAACCTTGGGCTACAAGTCGAGCCTTATTTCTAGTAATGACTCCGGACTCATCTTTCTTGTTTCTAAAAACCCATTTTGTTCCAATAATAGTATGATTTTTGGGTTTAGGAACAAGTGTCCAAACATCATTTCTTTCAAATTGATTAAGCTCTTCTTGCATAGCTAGAATCCAAGATTCATCAAGAAGTGCTTCATCAATATTTTTAGGTTCAATCTGAGATAAAAAAGCAGTATGATTGCAAATATTTCTAAGAGATGATCGAGTGCTTACACCTTGTGAAGGTTCTCCCAGAATTTGTTCCACTGGATGATCTTTCACAAATTTCCACTGTTTGGTTGCATCTCGTATTAAATTTTGATGATCTTTCCTGATGTCTCCATGTTGGACTTCCTCTATTGTGTTCTCTTTGTTGAGATTGAGACTTTCTGTATTATTTATACCTCCTGTTTCTTCATCAATGGATTTCTTGGAGAGTAGAGAATTAGATTCATCAAATACTACATGCATAGATTCTTGTACAGTTAAAGTCTTTTTATTGAATACTCTATAAGCTTTACTATTTGTAGAATATCCGAGAAAAATACCTTCATCCGATTTTGCATCAAATTTGCCTAAATTATCCCTGTCATTCAAAATAAAACATTTGCATCCAAATACATGAAAGTAACCAATGTTGGGCTTTTTCTCATTCCAAAGCTCATAGGGGGTTTTATCTAATTTAGACCTTAACATAACTCTATTTATAACATAACATGCAGTACTTACCGCTTCGGCCCAAAAATAACTAGGCAAGTTGTTCTCATTAAGAATTGTTCTTGCCATCTCTTGAAGAGATCTATTTTTCCTCTCTACTACGGGATGCCTGGTAGCATATTTGACGAGAAACTCCAATTAGGATATCAAATGGCCTTTAATTCTTCTTCCATAAATTGGATACATTTAAACCGTGTATCTGTGATGTAGTGTATACTCTTATGGTGGGACTACCATTCGTGAGCTCCTACTCAACCATGGAGTTCCTCTTTAATTCCTCATTCAAAATCTCGTTCAGCACAATGAAATGGTAGTGCAGCAGCAGTATATAATGTCTTCTGTAATTCTCTTGATAATTTTAGCCTGAGCAAAGTGGGTAAAGAAATTTTCAAATTATGTCTGCTGTCTTTGAGTAGTGAGTTATGCTCGGATAGAAACCCTAGGTGATCTGACTCTATTAGCATGAGATCTTCAATTCGACCAATCCCACTTTACGTTCAACTCATTTAGGCTAAATATATGGGATGAGAAAATGCTAAAAGCAATGTTAACTGAACAAACCCTAAACTGAAACGAGTTTTGCTATTCATTATTCTTATACACCACATCACACTTATTTTTATTGTTTAATTTTTTTTTTAATTATTCCTAAACTAATTGATTTATTCTACTCATCATCTATACACCACATATTTAGTAAGAGAAAAAAAAATTATGTAGTGTCTGGCGTGAAAATAATAAATAAAATTTTTCTTGAATCTATGCAATCTCTATGGCCTTGTTTGTTTACACAAAACCAAAAATCTCATCTCATCTCATCTCAACTCATCATTACACATTTTTCAAATCCCTATACAAACTTTTCAAATCCCCATACAAAATGTAATAAACAATTTTACTTTTTCAAATCTCAATACAAAATTAATATTACAAAATTATATTATAACAATATTTTATTCATTACTATTTAAAACATCTCATCTCATCTCATCTATGTAACCAAACAGGGCCTATATGTCATCGGAGAATTTTTCCTTTATTATCCTAAATACATTTGCGGAAAATACATTATCAAAGGCATACACACTGTTCTAATTAATCGAGACGATGTCCTTGAATACCTGGTTCCAAAAAAAAACAATAAAATCATTTTCTATTCCTTTGTAAAATCCTTTGAGCCCTTCTCGTTTATCAATAATACTCATTTTGATAATAAAATTAAATAATAATATAAAATATCGATTTTTTAAAATTTCAATATTACAATCAAATTTTAATGTTTAAATAACATAAATGTTGTACTCTATATATCGACTTTAGAGTAGAACAAGTCTCTTTTTATATAATAATATCGAGACTGATTTGTCCTTTTCCCTTAGAATTATTATTTTACTTAATTCTACTTACACCCCACCTCTCCAGTTAATCAATATTTGATTTGTTATTTTTGTCCTTCTATCTTAATGCTTAAATATGTGTCTTCAAACAAAAAGATAAGAATAATAAATTATATATTGATTAGATGAATATATGTGGTATAAGGTTTGTTTGTGTCTTTCTCTAATTAGGTTTGAATACAGAATTTGTTTTAACTTATCTCATTATATCATTATAACTTTTTTAAATTTTCATGAAAAATATAATAAACAATTCAATTTTTTTAAATTTTAAAATAATAAGAATATTAAAAAATAATATTTTATTCAACTTTTATTTAAGATCATATGATCTAATCTCACTATCTAATCCTCCCCTAAATTAAATTGTCATCGATTGGTAACAAACTCCGTTCATCTCTCTCTCAAACGTACATACACCACCTCTTGAGGTTTTGCTCAAAGCTCATTATCTTTCTCTGTGTCATGCTATGTCTATTGGCTTTTCAAAAGTTGCAGTACTCTCGGTCCAAGCTCCAAGCACCAATCTTTACTTCTCGAATTTCTCATACGCTACGTGCCCGTTATTATGTTCACTTTGAGGGCCCTCCTATAATTGCTTTTCTCTTCTTTATCCGCCGAGACCTTCCTCTTGATTTTCTCTGGGGTGCCTTCTTCAAGGTTTCTATTACCTGAAGATTATATGGTTGTGATAAAAATTATAATTTATAACAGAAAAGAAAAAACTAAAAAGCGTAAATCACAAAATGGATCTCTAGAAATACCGTAGTGTGTTGTGATCAGAACACTACTAAAAGCATATAAAATCAATGTGGAAAAATTCGACAGTATGTTGTATATAAAATGTGAGAGCAGAGTTCCAGAAAAATTATATGCTCTATGAGGTTTTGATATGTTTGTTTTGATTTGGATATCGTGAACTCTTTTACAAAATGGTGATGTTGCAAATTTCTCCATTTATATTCATTCAAAGCCAGGTTTTGTGTTTAAAGAGACGACTACAAGTTCGGCATTCTTTTATGGCCGACAGTTGAACAATTGCATTAAGGTACTACAAGTTTGGAATTCTTTTACTTTGATGAACAACCAGAACTTGTTCATGTTTTGTTTTGATTTTCTCTTAACCACAGTTTGACTGTCAAGAAGAATGGAGGAAAATATTAGAAAACAAGGGTTATATCTCGTGTTTTACTTGACAAATTAATTTCACATCAGTGTCCTAGTTGAATGAAATTTCTTGGGATCCAAACGGATCGAGTCAAATGGAATGATTTTGTTCCAAAGTTCTCATACTAAAATTTATTTGGATATTCATATGGCAGGTAATGTGGGAAGAATCAAGTATGATAGAGGCGGAAAAGTTATTGCTTGAAAAAGCTCTTGATAATGCATACAATCAGATATTTGTCCTTCTCTCCAATAGGTTGAATCTAATTTTTGAACTTATCAAGTTGGGTGCTACATTGCTAATGCTTCTATTTTGTGCTAAGATCCAAGCTGTTCGCATAGTTTCTAATCCATTCTGTTGATTTTTCTTTTATTTACTTTCTCTTGTGAAATGACTGATTAGCAATATCACTTTTCTTTTTTTACTGACTGGATTTAGATGATGCAATATTACCTTCTTGTGAATTTTTATTTTTATTAATTGCTTGTGATGCAGTTGTGTCCCTTTGTACAACTTCAGTTACATCTACAACATCGTGACGTCTTCTCCAAAAAGTTTTGTAGGCAAGTAGTAAAAATGAATTTATCTTCAGCAGAACTAGAATAAAATTCTTTCCTAATAGACATATTGCTTATACTCGTCTGGCACTCAGATGTTTCTTGCAAATATGGAATAAAGAATGAATCTGAGTTTTATGTACTGTGTGACTGTTATAGCTTTCTTGATGTCAAAGATAATCGTTACAATTTCAAGATGTCACCGACTATACTAGAGAAGAATTGGCAAAAGGTATCCCAGGTTTTATATTTCTCCTATTAATTTCTTTCTTTCTTCCTACCAATAGTGACAATGAATGATGGGTATTGCAACTGATTAGAACGTTATTTTTCACCCACCAAATAAACTTAATAGTTGCAAAGTTGTTCATCATGGTCCTACATTTTGTATCAAAACTGTGCCCCTGAAATGCTGCTCCAATTAAGCCACTGAGATGATTCACACACTTGACAAATTTGCTTGGACAAAAACTTTCTTTTTCTAGTTATTAGTTCCGAATACCATCTAGTATGAGATTTTGTTCATGTTTATCTCAGTGGGTCATTTTGATCAGAAGACATGTAGAAATAGTTGTGGACGATGATATTATTCTTCCAGTCTCTAGGGAATTTTGCAAGGTATGCAGGAAGACACATTGTTGGGTCCTATTTCATATTGTTTCAATCTGATAAAGTTGCAAGGAATTATCTTCTTTAACAAAGCAATTAAGTTCCCTTAAAAAAAAAAAGACAAACAAAGCAATTAAGTTGGTCATGAATTTCTCTAACACAGTTCTATACCTACTATCTAATGAAGAAAATCCAGTTTCTCGTTGAGTTGCTTGCCTTTAGTTCAATTGCTAAATTTGAGACAACTGACACTTATATTAATGTCTTCACTTTTCAGCAATGGCCACCTATAGACTCAACCAAGAGAAGGCAACTTCTAGTAAGTGAATACTATGTTGCACTTTCAAATGAAGAAAAAAAAATAGATGATTTACCTCATGCCTTTTGAAAGGGCATACTACTGTACATGCCACCTTTTATGCAAATAGGATATCGAATTCAGATTTACATTTCCATGGTTGAAAGTTCAGAATCACCTTAACTGTATCCCTGATGAACATTACGTGCAGACATTACTTGAAGTAAGCAATTCCTTTTCTTCTGTACGTACTTATATTTGGATTGACCGTTCCATAAAAAGATGTAGAATAGATTGTCATTACCAACTTTCCATTAAAAAATGTGTCTTTCATGGGCATGATAAGCATTGTATCCTTTTTTTTTTCTTTAGTTTTCCTTATTGATATCATATGACTATTTTCTTTTTCTCTGGAAACAATTAGGAATATAATTTTCATTTTTAACATTTCATTAAAAATATTTTGTTTGTGTTTTACATAAGATGAGTTAGCTTGAAGATGAACTTGAACGAAGGACATTGACCTACACCTCATGGAATCAGTCTGCAATGAGAGAGGAAGAAAGCTCTTGGCACCCTACCACATTCCATTATGCAGATGCTGGTCCTCAAAAAATCAAGAAATAAAGGTGAGTTCTCTTGCCAAGTTCAGTTCAGTTTTAGGCACTTAAAGCATAAACCACAATGTATTAAAAGAAGAATATTCCATATAAAAAGTCCAATTCTACTTTTTACGAATATTTGGATATAGAAAACATAGATGTCCGTGCAGTACTTGATATCTACATATATAAGGATCAGTTTTAGTTAAGACTAGACAAATTATAATGCGTCAACTTGACATATAAAATCCTTGTGCTCAGGGAATTGGTAATATGATAAGCCAAACCAATCTGAATCAATTATTATTTGCAACTTGTGGTGTGCCATGTTTACGTAAATGTAAACCAACTACTACACTCCAGCTTTTAGTGTTCCTACCCCATTTTGATAAAGTTTTTCTGGTTGATCTTGATTAGTTTTCTTACCATTTTCTCATAGGATATCAACCATCTCTACTATGAATCTGAACATTGAACTAAATGGTGCCAAATCCACTCGAATCTCACTCCATGTTTCTTATTTGCTAGAAAGTTCACTCACGTGGCAGCCATTCGCCTTTTGAAAGAGGGATAGATTGGTTCCTACGATATAAATGAATTATCAAACACAACAGCGCTATGGATGACTTCATTCATCTGGAAAAGAAAAAGTGACCAAGCTATGTAACTCTTGTAGCACTGTGAAGTGGCATTCAGAAAATTTTGCATAATGTTTTTTAATCTAGCTCTACAAAACAGTTTCTTATTTCAGGTGACTGTAGAGATCTGTACAAGTGGAGATGGTGGTGCAACCGAGAAGTGAAGAGGAAAGAGAGGGATAAGGTGAAGATTGGAAGTGTTTGAAAGGTGAAATCAGTACCAAATATTTCACCGTAATTTCTCTGCTCATTTCAAAACCCCTCTACCTTTCTTTTCCTTATACTAAAACTGAATAAAAAAAAGAAAAGGGATGACGATCTTAGGAATTTTATGGGAGATGTTATAATGCTTTAGAAGGGAAGCAAATATATTGACCAATGTGGCAAAGCTTCCTGTTCTTTTGCAATTAATGTTGAGATCTAATGAGAGCTAATATTCTGGATCAAGATGGTACTTTTCAGACTGCATCTTATGGGCCTATGGCTTCTATTATTTACAAACAATGGAGTTTTGGAACATATCAAACACTAAAAAAATGAGAAGCGCCAACCTCTACAAATTATGTTAATCTGCAATGTTAAAGGTTTTCATGATTAGATAGATACTATCATTTTTCAAGTGAAATGATAACGAAAATAACTTACTTTACAACCAAAATTATTACAATTGAGATTATTTGTAATCCTTCTAACCTTTAATCTCTTATTATCTTATTTTCTTGTTGGGTAAACTTGTATTTAGGCTTGATTAAGCTTAACTTGATTTCCAAAAAATTGGGTTAAGCTTCATTATGATTCAGACTAAATTAGTACATTTTGGTGAACATTTAAATCTATCATATTATGTCCAAGATCCTTTGGATTAGATGGCATAAGGCTTGATCTCCAAATGATAAAATTAGGTTTGAAGCTAGTTCGCTCACCCTATATTATTTATATATACATGTATATATATGTATAAAACTATCATATCATGACATGACATCAATCGATTAGCTCACAAAAGTATCTAAATTTAGTACAAATTATATATTCTCATTTATTGAAAAAATAGAAGTGTTATAGTCACAAAAATATCACACAATAGTAAGCTTACAAACTAACATAGTTTCATATTATACATTAATTCTACAAAAGTACATCTATAATCTAAACGTATCATATTAAGTAATATCAAGTTGTGAGTTTACTTTTATGGAATCTTTTTGTAACTAAAACATTTATCTTAAAAAATATATATAATTAGGTCTAACAACATGATGGAAAGTAAAATTTATACTAAGAGTTTATCTTCAAACCGGACAATGTAGTTGGGCCTTTTACACCTTCCAATGAGAGGGTGACACTTCATTAATCTATTATCCTTTACCATGGGTCTATTTATATGTTAAAATGGCTCTTTAGCCTTGAGTCTGTTCCTCCCTCTCTCTTCGAGTTCACTCTCTCAAGCCTGAGTTTAGAGTTCATTCCTCCTCTCTTCCACAATGTCGATCTCTCTGTCTTCAAGCTCCCAACGATTTCTCACCAAGTTTGTTCCTCTCATTTCTCTAATCGTCACTCTCTTCTAGTGCTTTCTCACAATTTTTTTGGACTCATGTTGTTTGCCCTATCACTCTAATCATGTCAGTTTCCATCCTTCCATAGCCACTACTCCCTAGACATCCTAAAGCTTTCGCAACCATTTGATAGAACTCAACAAAAGGAAAAAAATTTGAAAATATTGATTACAATAGTTTCAATGGATCTCTGCAAACAAATATATAACATGCACTGTGATGGGACAAAAAGGGAATTGGGAAGAAAGAATCACGATCTCAAATTGGATGGAATCTAGGGAAATAAACCAATCACCTTCTCAAACTTGTTCAAGGCAATCTTAAACTTCACTCCATATTTTTGCAATCCAATGAGAGAGAGTATAATGGTGTAGTTTGCTTTTCTATCTTGCTTCTTCTGCAATTTGTGATGTCAAAAACTTATGATGGCCACTGAGTATGGATGTGCTTGGACTGGAAACTTGAGAACTGATTTAGATCTATGCGAAGGGCAACTTACTGATGGGGAGAAATCTTAGATCTAGTTCAGCATAATGAGAGAGAGATATCTCAAATTTGTTGTCGACGAGGAGAAATAGAGAGAGTGACTAAGGATCGAGGGGGATCTCATGTTGACTGTGACTTGATTCCTATTGAAAAAGCACCACTCCAGATTGTTCACTCGAGCAGTAGTCCTACCACTCGAGCGAAGCTTCAAACAAATTGTTAGATCAATAGCTGTTTGATAGTCAGCTTGAGCAGGACCCTTAAAGAGAGTTTGCTCAACTTTTGCTTAACAATCAGCTCGAGCGAGATCCAGGCAAAGAGTTCGCTCGACATTCGCTTAACATTCAGTTCAAGCGAGTTCCAACCTTAATGTTTGCTCGAGTCTTGCTTGATATGCTGCTTGAGCGAATGTTTCTAAAATAGGGTTCCATGCCATTTCAGTATAAATACATGTTATTTTCATTGTATTGTAACTTTTTGAGTAGTTAGAATATAGATAAGAAAATGATTCTTTTGTGAGATCCTTGAGAGTTCATTGAGTGTATTGGAGTTCTGGGATTGAGGCTTTTGTGATTGGTCTCTTGTACTTTATCTTTGTTGATAGTGAATTCATTGAGACTGACCCCACTAGTGGATTTATGCTTACTCTAATCCGGATTACTTAAATCTTGATATTCTGTGTGTGATTATCATTATTTTTCTTTTGTTTGCTTATGCTTTTATATTTTAAATTAGCTACTGATAACAATTAATCTCTACAAATTAGTATCACAGCATTAGAATTTGTAGAAGATCTTGAGGGATGGCTATGGCAAAGTTTGAAGTGGAGAAATTCGATTGTCAGAATAGTTTCAGTTTATGGCACATCAAGATGAAAGCTCTACTGCAACAACAAGGTTTGTCAAAAGTCTTGGATGGAAACATGTTTGATGATTCTCTTGCATCAACAAGAGAAGAAGAAGAGGAGAAAGCACATAGTGCTATTCTATTGCTATTATCTAATGGAATTTTGTGAGAGGTTGCTGATGAGGAGACCGTTGCTGGTCTTTAGAATAAACTTGAGAGCTTGTATATGAAGAACTCGTTCACAAATTGTTTGTATCTGAAGTAACAGTTATACACGTTTAAAATAAAGGAAGGTACCCATGTCTCTAAATATTTAGATGAATTTAATAAGATTATTATGGATCGGAAGAATATTGACATTAAGCTTGAAGAAGAAGATCAAGCCTTAATTGTTTTATATTTGTTGCCCATGTCATTTTATAATTTTATTAATTCAATGTTGTATAGTAGAGATACTATTTCCTTGATAGATATGAAATCTGCTTTGAATTCTAAGAAATTGAGAACTAAATTGAATTTGAGGGCAAGTATAATCAAGCCAGTGATTTGTTTGTTAAGGATTCCTCTAGTAGGGGTAGATCCAGTGAAAGGGGTTCAGAGAAGAGTAGGGGTAAATCCAGAGGTAGTTCACAGTCATAGTTTAACAAGAAAAATGTTGAATGTCATTACTGTTATAAATTCAGTTATTAAAAGAATGAGTGTCTTAGACTAAGAAATAAGGAGGAAGGTACTAGTTCCTCTAATGGCGTTAGCATTGCTGATGATAAATCTAACGGTTTAGATATTGTCTTAGCAATTAGCGGCTCTAACAGTTGCTTTGTGTCTCAAGAGAGATTGGTTCACTTCCTATGAGCAAGTCAAAGGTGGTTTTGTTCTGATGGGAAATGATATGACTTGTAAGATTGTTGGGATTGGTTCAGTTAAGATTAAGATGTTTTATGAGATTGTCAAGACTTTGTTTAACGTTCGACATATCCCAAATTTGAAGAAAATCTTATATTTTTGGACACTGTTGATTCTCTAGATTTTTGATACTCAAGTGAAGGTGGAGCCATTAGAGTCAGTAAAGGTTCTATGATTGTAATGAAATGAGATAAGACTGATGATCTTTATTTTCTTCAAGGTAGTATAGTGACAAGTGCAACTACAGTATTTGTTTCAGATGATCTATACTCAGACATTACTCGTTTGTGGCGCATGCATTTGGGTTATATGAGTTAAAAATGGATGTCTATTCTAAGTAAATAGAGTCTGTTGTGTGATCAGAAGGTAGGAAAACTTGACTTTTGTGAGCATTACATTTTTGGGAAATAGTGCAAGGTTAAGTTTACCACAGGTGTCCATATAACCAAAAGTATTGTGAACTATATTCATTCTGATCTTAGGATCCGTTTTCTATTCCATTGAAAGATGGAGCTCAGTATTTACTCACATTTATTGATGCTCAAGAAAGGTTTAGGTTTATTTTATGAAATAAAAGAGAGATATATTTGCTAACTTTAAACAATGGAAGGCTTGTATTGAAAATCAGACAGGCAAGAAGGTAAAGAGACATCGAACTAACAATGGTATGGAATTTTGCGGAGGTTAGTTTGATAAAGTTTGCAAAGATGAAGTATTATCAGGCCTCACACAATTAGACACACTCCACAACAAAATGGAGTAGCTAAATAGATGAATACAAGTCTCTTGGAGAGAGCCTGCAGTATGCTTTCAAATGCCAGCTTGTCTAGATATTTATAGGCTGAAGTAATCAACACAACTTGCTATTTGGTTAACTGCTCTCCAGGCACAACTATTTAATTGAAAACTCCAAATGAGGTATGGTCTGGTACTCTTGCTGATTATTCAAATTTGAAAATTTTTTATTGTCCTACATATTTTCGTGTTAATGAAGGAAAGCTTGAGCCAAGAGCAAAGAAGGGCATATTCATTGGATATGCCACTAGGGTGAAAGGATTCAGTTGTAGTGTACTGATCCTAAATCACCCAAATTTGTAATTAGCAGGAATGTTATATTTGATAAACAATCCATGCTTAATCCAAGAAATGAGTTTACTGTGTCTACAGGTGAAGAGCAGGGTAATAGCAAAAAGGTGTAGTTGTAGGTTGAAACTTCACAAGGGTGCCTGATGGCACTCAAGATCATGCTATTACTGATGAGTAAGATTCTGATTCTGATAGTGGCACACAGGGTGAGCAAGACTGCAATATAGCTACTGGTAGTCAAAGGAGGCAGATTAGGCTATCTCAGAGATATGCTCATGCATACATAATCATGTATGCACTTACTATGACATAGAACATTAATGGTCATGCATGAGCTTTCCAGTTATTCAAAAGCTATCAATAGTAAAGAGTCTGCACAGTGGTATGCAACGATGACTAAAGAGATTGAGTCTTTTCACTAGAAATAAACATGAGATTTGGTTAAGTTGCCTAAGAAGACAAAGATTGTTGGTTGCAAATGGGTCTTCAAGAGAAAATAATGAATCTAGAGTGTTGTAGATACAAGGTGCAAGGCACGCTTAGTTGCAAAGGGATTTAGTCAGAGAGATGGTGTGGACTTCAATGAAGTTTTCTCTCCAATTGTGAAACACAGCTCAATCTGCATGTTGCTTGCCATGGTTGCTTTGTATGAGTAGAGCTCCAACAGCTTGATGTTAAAACAACTTTTCTACATGGTGAGCTTGAAGAGACCATTTATATGCATCAGCTAGAGGGATCCATTGTTGAAGATAAAGAAGATCATGTGCGCAAATTAAAGAAATCATTATATGGTTTGAACTAGTATCCAGGCAATGGTATAAGAGTTTTGATACTTTTTATGATTAATCATGGTTATTCGAGAAGTAGCTATGATAGTTGTGTTTACCACAGTCAGTTGTTTGATGGTCTTTCATTTATTTGCTACTTTAGATTGATGATATGCTTATTGCTGCTAAAGGCATGTCTGATGTTAGCTTTGTTATGAGTTTGAAATGAAAGACTTGGGGGCTACAAAGAAGATTTTGGGGATGAAAATCCTTAGAGATAGGAAAGCTGAAAAGTTGTACTTGTTCCAAGGAGAGTACATTAAGAAAGTTCTTGAGAGATTTGGAATGTCCAATTCCAAACTAGTAAGTACACCACTTGCTATCCATTTTAAACTTTTAGCATATCTATCTCCTCATACTAACGAGGAGGAAAAGTTCATGGCTAGTGTTTCATATTCTTGTGTAGTGGGCAATATTATGTATGCAATGGTTTATACTCATCCAAACATTTCACAAGCAGTGAGCGTTGTTAGGAAGTATATGACTAATCTAGGTAAGGTTCATTGGAAGTCTATGAAATGGATACTCATGTATTTGAAAGGGACTTCAAATTTTGGCTTAGTCTTTGATAGAAAAATTGATTTTAGTTCAATGGTTGTTGGTTATGTTGACTCTGATTATACTGGAGACTTAGACAAGAGAAGATCATTGATAGGGTATGTTTTTACTTTTATGTGGTTCTGCTATTGGTTGGAAAGCAACGCTACAATCCATTGTTGTTTTATCAAATACAGAAGCAGAATACATGGCAAAAGCAAAAGCAATGAAAGAGGCCATTTGGTTGAAATGTTTGATTAGTGATTTGGAACTACAACAAGATGGAATTTCTGTATTTTGTGACAGCCAGAGCACAATACATTAGACCAAAAATCCAATGTATCATGAGAGAACCAAGCACATTAATGTCAGATATCATTTTCTTCAAAATGTTGTTACAGAGGTTATGATAGCAATTCAGAATATTGCTACCATTGAGAATCCAGTAAATATGATGACAAAACCAATTTCAGTATACAAGTTCAACTTTTGTTTGGACTTTATAGGTATTTAGGGATTCCCTTAGGGGATTTGATGGAGGGGGTCAGCTCTTGGTTTAATGGATTTTGTTTAGGCTTGACAAAATTCAAGCTAAGGTGGCAATTTGTTAAGCGTAGCTTGATTCCTGTTGAAAAAGCACCACTCCAGATTGTTTGCTCAATCGATGGTCTTGTTGCTCTAGCAAGACTTAAGACAGATTATTAAATTGACAACCGCTCAACATTCAGCTCGAGTGGGATCCTTATAGAGAGTTTGCTCAACAGTCAGTTCGAGCAAGATCCAGGCAGAGAGTTCGCTCGACACTCAGTCGACATTCAGCTCGAGCGAGTTCTAGTCTTAATATTCACTCGAGTCTTGCTTGACAGGCCACTTGAGTGAATGTTTGTAAAATAGGGTTCCTCGCCGTTTCAGTATAAATACATATTATTTTCATTGTATTGTTACTTTTTGAGTATCCAGAATACGCACACAAAGAGATCCTTTTGTGAGAATCCTGAGAGTTCATTGAATGTATTGGAGTTCTAGGATTGAAAATTTTGTGAATGATCTCTTATAGTCCACCTTGTCGATAGTGAATTCATTGAGATCGACTCTAGCAGTGGATGTAGGCTTACTCTGAGCCGAACCACTTAAATCTTGGTGTTTTGTGTGTGATTACGGTTATTTTTCTTTTGTTTTCTTCTGCTTTTATACTTAAAATGAGCCGTTGATAACCAGTTAATCTCAACATCTCTAGTTCTAGGTTGAGGAGAGAGAGAGAGAATGTCAAGGTCATGAGATTCGATCTGCTGTTGAGGGAGAGAGAGTGGAAAAAGAGAGACCAAATTGAGTGAAAGAGATGAGATGTTTTGATGTGTCGTTCCTACCATAAATTGTTTATGCTTAAAACATGTCACCCTCCTATTGGAGAGTGTAAATCCAACAATAGCACCACATTCTCTCTTGAGGGTTTATAATAATACTATATACAGTTTTAAGGTGTGTAAATTGTACATACTTTTTTGAGAAAAATTGTAGTCTATCATTAAAAAATAATTTTTTATGTAAATTTAAGATTTATCTATTTTTTTTTTTAAAAAAATGTGCGAAGACTACAAATATTATTATTATTTTTATACTAAACGGCATGCGTTTACAACCTCATATACGCCCCTCCTCCCAAATTTGAAACTATATTTTGGAGGGAAATGTTATTTCCTTTTGTTCACTCTCTCTGAGAATAAAAAAAAAAAATCGAACACTTTCAAAACCTTCGCTATCTGTATATGGTACGGTCGCTTCCATACTGTCCCCAACGATGGCCGAAACCCTAAGCCCGAACCAGAAGCAGAGGCTCCTCTCCTCGGCGGTCCCGCGGATCCAATCTCCGACCAGCCCATTCTTCCTCGGCTCCAACGACGATCAGCTCGAGCGCGCCCATGCCCGCGCCGCTCGTGCGGCCAAGGTCCGCCGCAAGTCCATTGCACCCCCCCGACTTTGCGACGTCGATCCTGAACCCGACCCTTGCCTCGGCAAACAGCAGATCCTCGATCTCTTCCGCAATTGCATCAAACTCGCCAGCGAAAATGTCCGTATAATCATTCGCTCTCTCTAAAACTATATAGGTGTTTAAATTTGACTTATAAGTTTCGTTTTAGGGTAAAGTAACCACTGAAAGAAGAAAACTAAAACTTGAGAATTTTTCTGGAAGTTAATCAGATAGTATTTAATCATGATTCGAGGAATGTGACTTTGGCTGAGTTTTTCTTTCTTAAATGTTTTTGTGTTTCCTTTCTTAATTTCTTGGTGATTTTGAATTTCTGTTTGGGGCGTGCAGAAAATCAATCAAAAGAACACGTGGGAGCTAAATTTGATAGACCATTTAACAGAGATTATTAAGGTCGAGGAAGAAGACGATAAGGAGACGAATTTCCAAAAGGTACGCTATTGTACTTTATATGTTGATTATACGACTGACAATTCCAGCTTCTCTAATCGCCAATTTCTGCGTCAAATAGTTCTCAAGAGAATATTATTTGGGTGTAATTTGTAAAGATATATATTGGAATAAAAATTGCTCCTCGATCCAAGTGACGGTGGGGCGCCCAAGATGTGCCTTCAAATTTTGTTGTGCGTTGTGTCCTACAGGAGGATGGGGTTGTTTTAGGTTTGTCGGAATTTTGTAGGTAGAATGATAAGTTTGCAGTCCAAATTGATTTGCAAGTGATGTTTAAATTCCGCTCACAGAATTATGCTTTGGGTCGGATTGTTTTAAGGTGGTTATTTTTGCCTGGTGGGAGTACAACTACCGTCACTCCATCATTTTTCTGGTTTGAGTGGTCAACAGATATTACCTTTATTTGTTTTACTCCGGGAGTCTAGCGCACGATTTTTTGCTGGGGTGTAGAAATATGAGTTTTGCTACTCATCATCTCCGCACCACACACCTCACATGATTTTTTAATTTTTCATTTTTTTTTCCTTACCAAATGTGTGGTATATGGATGATGAATAGAAAAACTCAATTAAGTTAAGAGAAATAAAATAAAAAATAAATAAAAATAAATGTGGTTGGGGGATGATGAGTAGAATTTCTTTTGTTCCAAAACTGTGGGTGGTATAACTTTCCTGACACCCTCTGGCACATGTTATATAACTCAAGTGTTAATTAATTTTCATTGTGTAGGCAAGTTGTACTCTTGAAGCTGGAGTTAAGATTTACTCTTTAAGAGTGGATTCAGTGCATTCAGAGGCTTATAAGGTCCTTGGTGGGATGAACAGAGCAGGTCAAGAAAATGAACAAGGTCGAGTTTATTACCATCAGAAGTTGCCTTTGTAATTTTCTTTTATTTGTGTGCATGTGGTTTTTTGGAAGGGAAGGAGGATTTTTTTTTTTTTGGGGGGGGGGGAGGACTTTGGGTTTAGGAATTAAAAATATTGAAAATTTTAATTTCGAACATTTTAGTTATGGGCATACTCGTGGGTTGCAAAATGTAAAGGAATATTCAAATTAGGTACATTGACCCTGATTATGAATTATAAAAGAAATAAGAGGAATTATTGGCCTTAGATTGCAAAGTGACGTATTTTCTATAAAAGTATTGCTTTCTGATGCATGTCATGGAAAGTTAAGAATAATTAATTGATTTGTCTGTTTATATTTTTGATTGATTTGCAGCACCAAATTTCACTTTTGAAGTCACGCCCTTTAAGTTCCATTAATTTTCTGTCTGTATTGTAGCATCAGATACTACTTTGGAGGATGCCAATGCTGGCAGTGGACAAGAGGGAGGTCCTTCCAAAAAAGAGATGGAGAGAAAGGTGGATGATTGTCTTATCTTGAGAGTGGGTTTATTATTGAAAATATATACTAACAGATCTTATGAAATGCAGTTGTCGCCTTTATCAACACTGGAATCCTCTTTTGAGGCTCTTAACGTGAAGAAGTTTGATGGTGAACACATATCTTGTGCTGTGTCTGTTACTAGCATGAGTTCCAAGGTTGCATTTATGATGGAGTTGCATTTTGTATTTTCAGTTGCATTTGCAGTGGATCCACTTTATCATCAGACATCTGCACAATTCGATGAAGGAGGAGCCAAGGGTCTTTTAATGAATAACCTTGGGGTATATGGTGGATGTAGAATGCTCTTTGATTCACTGGAAATACCAAGGAAGTGCATGACATGTGAAAATCAGCATGATAAATCAGAAACAATTGATCTTTCTTTTGCCAAAGGTGTGTTGGTTTTGGTAATATATTTCATTTCTAGGCTTACCGATAATGGGAAAATTTAGTTGCAATAACAGTCATTTCTTGTTCTTTGCAAAGACTATGTTGAACAGATGGTGCTGAACATGCGGCTGAAGAATGAAATTTCTCCAACTCTAAGAGATATAGTCAATCAATTTGATGAAAATAATAGAAGACCATCAGATTTTTTTTCTTCTGGCCAAAAACCAGAAGAGAAAGTTGGTGCAGCTTATGAGAATGAGGTTGATTTGGATGGTGATGCAGTTGAGAACTGTGGGACCTGGGATTTTGATCATGATGACCAAACAAGTGTGCTTGATGATCCCATTTGTGCAGATTCAACTTATGCAAGTTATCATGAGGTGTTAGCTAAAGGCTACCCATAATTGGTTTTGGCTGTCATATATGCTTTTTTTTTTGTTTTTTTTTTTTTTCCTCTTTATTGTAAGGAAATAAAGGATGGTGATGTTTGATCACAACTTGTTAAATTTTTGTAGGAAAATGAACCATTTTCTTTCCATGAACCTGGTAGTGATGAAAGAGTTGAGAAAATTGATGGTTATCTGTTCTCAAATCTGGGGTTTACCAAACAAAATGCTTGGGCAGGTCCTGACCATTGGAAGTATCGGAAAGCTAAAGGTAGGGTTCAGGGGACTACCTGCATATTATATCATCAATCAGCTTACACATTTTGGTAGTATTTTGAATGGCATTGCTATGTGGAATACATTTTGAAGGTTCAGAGGATGATCCAGCTACAAAAAATGTGTCACCAGTGACAACGAAGCGACCAAGAAATAAGAAACAAACAGAAGTTGATATTGATTTCACAAAAGCATTGGACATAGATTCATCAGATGTCTTTGCTCCTCCAAAAAATCCCAAGTTGTTACTGTTGCCGGCAAATAGAGCACCTTGTAATACAAAACTTCCTGAAGATTGTCATTATCAACCAGAAGATCTTGTCAAGTTATTTCTCCTCCCTAATGTAAAGGTAAGAACTGCAGTTAAATTTATATTATGTTTCTGTTGAAATTCCTTAATTTTATTTTCTTTTGGTATTGTTTAATGCTTAACTTGGTTGCAGTGCCTTGGGGTGCGGAGAAGAAAATGCTCTGGTAAAATTCTATAACATTATTCATAAATTTCTCTTTTGATTCCTGGATTTCCCCCTATTCAGGCTAGAATAAGCACTTTATGTTTAAAATGAACTATTGTAGTGAGCATGATTACGCCTTCCTATATTTTCAGATGAACTGAGGCAGCAATCGGATGACTATGGGCCGCTGCCATCCTGGGATGATGCTAGTGTTTTTGGTGGGCAATATGACAATGGAAGTGTCCATAGTGATGTAGAGGACTCCAGTGCACTTGTTTCTCAACCTCGCCAGGTTGGTTTCTTGCTTTTTCACTCCAGCATAATTTTATTTGTATTTGCATGCCAGTGGTGGACTTTTGAGGTAGGACTTCCTGTGGGTTGGAATCATAGGTGGCTTTTACAACCCTGATTTCTGCATCCTTGTTTTTAGGTTTAAAAACTTGCTATTATTTTCAGATTGCTTTGTTAAATAGAGCAAGCATGTACAGACAATACTTGCAATTTGTACTCATAGTTTGTTCCTTTATGTAAACAATACAGGTCAATAAAATTGAAGTAAAGTATGACAAAACTTCTAAGCAAGTTGATGTCCAAGCATTGAAAGAAACTCTTTGGGACCATATACACGTATCTTCTACTGTGTCTCGTCAGGTATGGAAATAACTTTCTACAAATTGCAGTTATCCTCATCTGAATTCTTGCCGGCAACACTAGCTTAATCTGGGATTTATCACTAATCTGAAATAACCATACAGAGGGTTGGCATATTGTTTGTTATTCCATGCTGCAGTTACATTTTTTTCCCTCAAAGACATCCTAGCAATTAATAATGTCTGATGACCTTGACACTAGATTTGTATTGGTAATTAAGAAAAAATAACAATGGGTATTTCTTGAACTGTCATACAATCTTTTATCACATCTTCAGAGCATCAATCCAGATAGATACTGAATCTATGGATTAAAAGAGTAATGCTGCATACAGTCGTGGAGTGTGCAAGTACTATGCAGTCGTTTTGAAAAAGAGTGAGGTTCACTATTAAAAAATTAATTTTTTTTCATGTGGGTTTCACATATTTATTTACTTTTTTCAAAGTGATTACATGGCGCTTCCATTTGGTATCCTATTGTATGAGCTGCCACAGGTTTTTACCTGAGCTACTTTTTTTTTTTTTTTTTTTCTGATGCAAGATTCCATATGTTGAGCTTATCTTATTATCCAAAGAGGATGTCGGATGTCTTGTGATTTTTTCTTTCTGTACTGAATCACGAGTAAACTTTGTTATTGATGAGGAAGAGTTACCTATAGAATATTCCAAAAGCATTCTTGCTACTTTCATTCTGTTAGGCAAAGATATTAATCTAATCGGAAACCTTCCTTAATCTCAACCTTATATTTAAATTTAATATATCATGTCAGCAAAAATTTTTTGATAAGTATATCATGTCAGCAAAAATATTTATAACTTGTTACAAACTAATTTACTATTTGCTGACTCAAAGAGTAAATTACACTTTTTATTTTATAGCATGCACCATTTTAAAAATTACACTTGTTATCTTCCTTGCACGTTTCCCCAAGTTGCTTTGAATCTACCATTTTTGAGTTTCTTCAATGTAGCATTGTCATGATGTTTATATCAGATGTAATATTTGTATCTATTATTTTCAAAAGTAGATTCTGAATTTACATATTTCTACATTGGAAAAGGATCAAGAAGAAGCGGTGTCGTTCAGGCAAATCTTGGCCAGTTTTCCCAATGACTGCAGAGCTGCTGGAACCATAAATGAGATCTCCCCACATCTGTGTTTTATATGCCTACTACATTTAGCTAATGAGCATGGGTTGAGCATTCATGGACGTACCAGTTTGGATGATCTCAGCATTCACTTTCCTATTAGTGAGTGATACACGTGCAAGTGAGATTCTACCATTATTTAACCCACGAGTTATTGTACTCTGTTGTGGAAAATATGTAGTAAGCCTTACTTATTCTATACGCCTGTCGTACTTGGCTGATCAACATGGGTCGAGGGATTCGCGGTTCCACCAACTTGGATGATCTCAGCGTATGCCTTCCTCATGATGATGATAAAAGAAAAGTGAGATAGCTAAACTTGACTTACTTTTTCTTGTGTTCTAGTATGAAATTTGTAGGCAGTGTATAATCCACTAATCCATTTACTGATCTTCCCACGTCCACATATATTCAATTTTTCTAGATCGGTAGATTTCGTATTTTGTCGCTGCATTCAGACTGTAAACAACTTGACCAATGTTATATGTTCTAATTTCCATTTTTGGCATTTTGTGAAAAAGAAGGCATCAATCTGATCAGCTTGCCAATATTCTCACCATGCATGATGATGTTGCTCGATGCTAATCTACATCCGAATATGCATTTTAAACAAAGAAAGCATGGGATAAGAATATGGCACCCCTATTTTCACATTTAATCGCGGTTTCTTCTTTTTCATGGAAATATTAATAACCACTTATCTCCCACTTTGTGAGTCTTACAAGTTTTAGTCAACTGAATTTGGGGTGGAAACAAATCCACTTATAGGTGGACTCCAGAGTCCATGATAAAGAGATTCCTATACTTTGCTATTAATGATTATACATTGATTTAGATAGCTTAGGATGATGAACAAATTCATGAGCCTCTTTGAGGCAAGGGCCTGTTGAAAATTCATCACCGCCAGCCGATACATCCCCTTGAATAACAGTAGCCTTAGATTGTGCCTCATGAGGTCATTGTCAGTCTTTACATGGTCTGGACATTTCCCTGATTTTGTATATGAGAGTTGGCAATATCTTCTTTCCATCCTCTCTGACGAGCTCTCAGCTCCCACATAGCTGTCAGTTTCTTTTGAGCCACTAATGTTAATTCAGATTTCTCCCTCGCTTCCTCGCATGTTTCCATGCCGGAATTACACTTATCTGCTTCCTTTTGATACTGGGATGTAATCTTCTTTGCCTCGAGCAGAGCCATGTCAGCATGCCGCTGATTTTCCAAAGCCTCAGCTTCCCGCAGCTTCAGCTCCTCCGTCAATAGCTCTGCAAAATTCTTTTCCGTGTCTTCACTCACCTCTGGGTCATGCTTTACACAATCTGCATTATGTATGTCACGTCCAACAAAGAAAAACTAGTATTACCAAAATAAATGAGAAATAAAACTCAAATTCCAGTTATCATCCTCTAACAAGTAGTTGATTTTCCAAAACCAATATCGAGGTAGAATGGCGAAGTAAGAGAAAATACATGGTATTTCATGCTAACCAGAAGACAAAGACATGTAAGCCATAAGGTAAAGTGCATTCCAGTATGGATGCTGGTGAAAGCCAAGTGAGAAACATATACTCTCACAAATATCAATGCCGAAGTATTCCATATATGTATTTTGTTGTCTACATGATGTGTGTAAGATAGAATCAAAATTGCGAAGTATTCCCACATGTTGTGGGAAATTCCTAAGTTTCCACATAAAGATAGAATCAAAATTGCGGTGTGTAAGAGTACATTTGCAACATGGTTCACAAATCTGGCATATCTCATGAACCCAATTTTAAGTCGTTAATCCATCCAAATCCAAAAAAATACCCAGGGAAACAAGAAAAACGAGTGTTTGAAATAAAAGGTTAGACATTACCAAAGATACATAATGGATTGAATACAAAAACTCTCATATATTAAACTTCCTTGAGGTGATCTTCTATAGCTGACTAGATACAATTATCACAAATCATATGGAAGTACAAAAGGTATTTCTGTGTCCCCTGATACAAATCCGAATTACACGTGAAAAGTGTTGAAGTGAATAGTTGAGATGGATTGTTAACTCTGGTTGAAATTATGTCAACAACCAGTCAAAAACCAAAACATGATGCATCCCTCACTTTCTCTTGGTGAGTAACAGGGGGATAAATTGTATTTCAGTTTTCAAAACAGTGTGTTAAAGCACATGCATGCTGGTGATATCGAGAAAAAACCTTAATTAAAACAGATCTTAATAAATACCTCCTGTGTTTGAAGCCGTAATTTTGAAGGAAATGTTGAAAGAGCACAAGCTAAACTAAACAAGATCAGAATGTACAAGCCAGATTGTGATCCATCACAAACAGAAAACTGCATGATATCTAACTGCAAGGAATAATGACATGTTCTGCATCCCCACTTCCATGTAAATGCTTATGGGAACAACATTAAGAAAAAAATTCAGTTATTTGGTTTCATACACCAAATCAACTGACAACATCCTAAACAGCTAATTCATAAACAGAAACTAACCTGCAAAGGATGCATTGCTCAATCCTGCATAAGTACAGACAAAGAAACTGAAATAAGTACATGCTTCATTATAAGAATTATAGCAGGTGGGCGAGCAAAATATTGAGCATCATATAATCCACAAAGCAAGTGATTGACAATTTGCAGACAGACCAGGTGTTCCGGAAGTTAGAAACCTGGGCGTGTATTATTCACAACTGGCCATTGGACAGCAGTTTTGTTCAAACCTAGGATACGTGGCCCAACTGAAGGGGTGGTCAATTCCCTCAATCCAAAGATGAGCTGAAAGCAATGACCAATAAAATTCAATCCTAGTTCTTTGTATATAGAGAATATTTTGCCCTTTCAAAGATGGAACTACGTGTTGCACATCTTACACCTTTTTTTTTTTTATAAATAAATCTTACACCTTACATGCATAAATGGAGATTAGCTGCAAGGAAAATGGACTGTGATGAAGATTTGTCAAAGCATAATCCAAATGTTTTGGATTGGGATCCTGAGTATGATAATAGGAAGGCAAATCAATTTCAAGTTATTCTAGCATTAGCAAAGAAAGAGTCACTAGTCACTACCCCAGTAGAAAACCTCACCAACCACAATTTCGGGGTTTAAAGCTTTTATTAAGTTCTCCTAACTCTCTCGGTTTATATCAGAACTTCCAGGTCATTGTCGGCGTGGCATTTTTTAGATCATTGTTGTTGAAGTATTCCTTCTCATAGGCACAAAAATCGCGCTTTTCAAAAATAAAAAAGATAATTATTGGAAAAGTTGAAACCTAGGGCTTATAACACTGAGTGAGTGCTGAATATTACAATGTTTAGATCAGATACTACTAAGACATATCAAACCGGTTCAACGTAGATCTGGAGCCAATTGCACACCCCGGAAGACTTATGTCAAAAGTAATAAAAAAGAAAGAAAGAAAGAAGCTACGAAACCTAGCTTAGTAACTAGAAGATCCCCAAGGCCATTAACGAACATCAATATTTAAACTATGCTTCCGACAACACATTGACAATTGCTCACCAAGAATCTCAACAGAAAATAAAAAGAGAAAAATCATTAATTGAAGCATTGTGGAAAATCATATTCTTTCTTTTATGCGCGAGATCTACACGATGTTTTTTTTTTTTAAAAGAAACTTAGCGGATCAAACAAGAAAAGAAAAGAGATCTAAGAAGGGAAATAGACAGTTTAGAAGGTAAAAGATCATTCATACGAACCTTGGGGAATGGAGAGTAGTGGCTGAGAGGAACAATCGCATTGGCAGGGAGGACAGGAATAAGAGGAGGAGGAGTGGCTGACAGCGGCTAAGCCCTCCATGAAGTGCCAGTAGAGGGGTGGCCCAAGTATATAACCCCCAATGCACAGCCCCACCACCACCAATCCCACCTTTAATACCATCGGATTATTCATTGCACCAGCGTAGATCAGCTGCTCTTCCACTTCCTCTTCCTCTTCCTCCTAGTCCTCTTCTTCTCTTTCACGTTTGATTGTCGATATTTTTTTGTCTTCTCTTTTCTCCTTCTTTCTATTCTTTAAAGAATACTATTTTGAGCTTTATTTCCGCGTTTCAACTTTGAGCTGCCGTCGCTGCTTATTAGGTCTGATCCCTCTGTAATTTCCACTTTGAACGACTTTGCCATCCTACAATTGAATGCTTTATAATTTTATTTTTTAAATTATTAAAAAAATATTCTTAATTATTAAAAAAATATAAATTTATTAATAATCAAAATTTTAGTTATTATAAAAATAAAAAATATAAAAAATTAAAATATATGAATGAAAATATTTGATTGACATGTTTGGAAATTTGGAATTCAATATTAAAAGTTAGTTTGAGTAATAGAGAGTATTTTAAAAATATTCTATTAATATTTATTAGTTTATTATTATTTTTATATATAATATTTTATTTAGAGAGTATTTTAAAAATATTCTATTATTATTTATTATTACTTTTATATCTAATATTTTATTATTATTATTTTTACTACTATTAATCAAATATTAGTTAACTACCCAAACGCAACATAAAATTTTTCTTGAAACTTGGGGTGTAATTGGTCGAGTTCGGTTTGGTTTTAAACAAAATTTAAAATCGAACAGGTATGTACCGGTTTTATATTTTTCAAAACCGATTACGTACCGATTACCCTCTTAAATCTGTACTTTAGTTTTATCAATTTCCGATCTGGTTTGTTTCGGTTTTTCGATTATAATGTATTATATTATATTATAATATATAATATTATAGAGATAATATACTGTAGTATATTATAATATATAGTGATATAATATTAGTATAACTATTAATATACACTATATAATATTAGTATAATTACTAATACAATAAACAAAATAATCTAAGATTTTAAAATTTAATATTATATTAATTAGTAATTTATCATATAATACAAAACTATTTTATATATAGTTATATATTATATATAAATATTATATATAATAAAAAATTTAAAAATATATATATATATATAAACCGTCTATTCCGATTTTAGAAAAAAAAAAAAAATTAGACCGATTTTGATTAATTTAAAAAAAAATAAAATCAATAACAGATCAAACCATACTCAACACCGGGCCAGTCCCACCAATTTGATCCGGTCTAGTCCGATTTACACCAAAACTTGAAACAATGTTTCTATTGCCAGAGCGCTCAGGCAGACAGCCTTCGGTTCACTTATCGAAAAACTCTTGCTCAATAGTGCGATAAACGATACCGTTTTGGTTCTGGCCTCAAAGGCAGAGAAACCTGGTCACTCTGTGCCAACTGAACGATTGCTCTCCATACACACTACACAGACAGAGACACAGAGGGGGGCAGAGAGCTTCCAAAACGTAGTAATGGCGTTCGAAATCCCATACGATCTAATCAGAAAGGTCCAGATCTCTCTCCGTAATGAGACGAATCTCTCTTCCTACGACCCGGACGATCCTTCGCTCCCAAGCCTCCCTTCTCTGCAACAAACCTTATCCCAACTCGATCCCTCGCCGCCTTACCTCCGCTGCAAGCACTGCGAAGCCAGACTCCTCCGAGGCATACAATCCCTGATCTGTGTCTTCTGTGGCCGATACCAGTGCAGGGACCCCCCTCCTGAGCCCCTCAACTTTCGAGACGCGTTTGGATGCCGCTGGTTGCTCGAGTCCTTGGACCTTCAAGGAACGGTACGTATGGTAAATTTCGGTTGTGGACGGTTGTTTCAGCTTGGTTGCTGACAAATTAGGAACGGAGGATGAGAAAATGTACTGGTTTTGGAATATGAAGAAGGGTGGGGTAATGAACTTAGAGATAGTCAATGAAATTATGCCGCCAATTGGTGTTTGGTTTCCGAATCCGAGAACGTACAGTAACATGAGTAACAAAAAGTTACAGCTCTGAATTTTGCATGTTTTATGTTTGGGTTTCCAACTAATAACTTGGCTTATCTGTTCTTGGATTTTTTTTTTTTTTAAAAACGATGATAGAGCTAATCTTAGTACGTAGAAATGCAGCTGGGATAAACAATGTGAATGCAATTCTTATTTTTCAGTGCATGAACTAATTCACAACCCGGAATGCATGTATGTATCTATGTTCGTAAATTTTTTTTAAAAAAAAAAAATCTATGTACGTACATTAAAAATGAACATCCCAGGAAGTATATTTTGTGAAATTGGGGCATTTTTTTTTCAGGAGATGGTTGTGCCATCTGTTGGAGCAAATGAATCAAACAGAGGACAGAGTGCACAAAAAGATGAGTTTCCCTTGTCAGATCTGTTAAATTTAGAAATAAAACTGTCTGTCGAATCTGAGAAAGTTTGGACTGCTGCCTCGAGTGAGACATCCATTCAAAACAAAAGGTCCTTGAATTTGGCTGGCGTCGATCTTGACAACTTTTTTGCTGATGGTGAGAGACATGCCGCACCAAGTGCATCTGAAGAGCAGCTAGCCTGGAACAAACAAATTGGAAGGATAGAAAGCAATGAGTTCCAAGTTCGGGAAAATCTTAGTTTGTTTGAGAATGTTCAGCCGCCTGAGACAGCTACGTGGTCTACTGAAGATGTGGGTGGTGACTCTGTTTCTGGTTGGGAGGCAAACTTCCAGTCTGCTGATTCAGGAACAACTCATGAAGAGACCAAATCACTGGCTTTTGTGGGTTCTGCGGGTGATATTTCTGCTCATCTGGACTCAGTTTTTGGACCTGGAAAAGATTCTATTGATGGAAAAGCAAAAGATAATACTGTTTCATCAGCATCCCTGGATAGTGGCTGGTTTCAAGATGATCTATTGAGTAATTCCAATGCCGTAGTAACTGCACGGACAGAGCATGCTGAAATGACTGCAAACACTAAGGATAGCAGATTAGAGGAGAATGTGAATGATTCGTCTTCCGCCAGTGTTGATTGGCTACAAGCTGATAAACGGCATACCAACAGTGAAAAGGCACCCGATAATAAGATAATTGATGAAGATGATGATTCATGGAATGATTTTGCAAGCTCTACTAGTGCACCTAATCCTTCTACTAGTTCTTGGGATCAAATTGTTAATCATGCAGCACCTTCTGTAGAACAAAGTTCAGAACAAAATTTGTCTGTCTCGGCAAACAACTCACAAGAATTAGATTTTGGTGGCTTTTTGCAACTGGGTTTATTCTCCGGAGCATCTAGCAATCCAAATGGTGCTCCAGAAGTAAACACTAGTCAATCTGAGGCTTCTAGTTCAGACAGGTTTGTATAATGCCAATTTCCATTTAACAGAATTGAAAGCAATCACTTGAGTTTTGAAGCATGCTGCTCGATGCCCAAGGAGTTAGTTTCCAGTTCATATAACTCATAATAGGTGTTACCATTTTATTTGTTTACTGTACTTTAATATATATCATTAGCTTATTGACAACTTGAGTGATTAAGTGAAAGTAAAACATTATAATACATGTGAAAAGTGATGAAGACGAAGTTGGTATGCTTCCACACTTTTCTAAATTAGATGAAGAGAAACAATTCATTACAAGTTTGGAGATTTATCTATCTTTGGATGCCCCTTTCACCATGGGCTCCTGTTATAAATTTTGTTGCCGGTAACATATGTTTATCTTTTGCGGGTTTAAGGAGCAAATTTAGGTTTTGAGGGCATTTTACTTGCCTACAATTGTTGTGGGTTGGATTCTAGGCTGTCATTTCACAATGGAAGACATTTTTATAAATGTGGTGTTTGAGTGGCAATGTGATTGTGGAAAGGAAAAGCTGATCTAATGAAGGGAGAGACTGT
Organism: Carya cathayensis; assembly: GCA_011037825.1. Lineage (NCBI taxonomy): Eukaryota > Viridiplantae > Streptophyta > Magnoliopsida > Fagales > Juglandaceae > Carya > Carya cathayensis. The sequence continues at coordinate 537,934 of QGSO01000239.1, forward strand.
ACAACTATCAGGCTGCTCACAATGGAGACATTATAATGGTGTTGATGGCAGGAAAGAAAGCTGACTTGAGGGAGATGTCCACGTGCAGGCCAAGGCTCCCCCCCCCCCCCCCCCTCCCCCCAAAAAAAAGGCTCTAGCTTTTTTTTTGGTAAAATTTATGATAATTAATTTTTTTCCTATTTTATTTATTATTATTTTTTTGATGTCGGGGAACCTTTCTAAGGCAGGGCCCTTTGGACCCACCTCTGCAAAGTAAATGCATTGCACCCTCGGAAGTTTCCTTATATGGAATTGGTTATATCGCTGGTTTTTCACTAGGAGATGTGGCTCCAAATGATTGTTTGCACCCATGAGGTGTTGAATCTTGGATCTTGAAGGGAGTGATACCTTAAGAGAAAGACCTTCATCACTTGGGCCAACCCCTTCGGGTTTTTTTTCCTGTTTTATTTTGAAAGGTTAAATTAAAATATAATATTCATATTAGATTATTTTTCTTTTAAAGCTTGTAATTATTTGGGTAAAGCATATTTAACAAAAACCCTCGCGTTCACTGGATAGCTAGCTACACGGTATGTAATTGCAGTAATTAAAATTTTTTTTAGATATATGTACTGTTATACATTATTCAGTGAAATACAAAACTTAGTTTATGGTTTACATATTTTACAATATTACCTCTTTTATATAATTCCTATATGGTCGTTTCCATAGTTCAATCTCACTTTTTGATTGCAATATATGAAAATATTAGATGTAAAATTACCAGTATTTATGGAAAAATGCGAATTTGAAATTTATTTGTTTCTTTTGTATTGTTTACACCTTTTTTTTATCACTTAGTTAAAAGTATTCTTGAAACACACGTTTTTTTATCACTTAGTTAAAATTATTCTTAAAAAAATTTCAATTGAACTATTTATTCCAGATCTAAAAGTATCCAGCCCCTCCAAACTTATAATCCTGGCTTCATCCATGGATGTTTTGGAGTTAGTTAACGGTGAAACATATGTTTTATGAGAGTGGTGGTGACCAAGGTACATTTTGTGCGTTTGAATTATATATTTGGGAGGGTCGTGATTGTGAGGTTGAGTTCTTAGATTTGTCTGCTATTTCAGCAAACAAGGAGGCTTTGGTGGCTAGAATATTAGTTGTCTTCTACAGCTTAAAGGCACAGAAGATATTAAAAATTATTCTAGAACTGGTTGAGATTCACAATCGTGCATGAGCACAAGTATGAGTTTTGGGATGACTAATTTATGCTACAGAAATTTGCTGAATAATAATTATCTCTTAGATAATTACTTCATAGATACCAAATCAATTTAAAATTAAAGGCCTATAATATCTTTAGACCTTTAGAGGTGCAATCATACCAGCACTAATGCACCTGATCCCATTAGAACTCCGCAGTTAAGCATGCTTGAGTGAGAATAGTACTAGGATGGGTGACCTCTTGGGAAGTCCTCGTGTTGCACCCCTTGTTTACCTATCAAAAAATATCTTTACTTCATTTGTAGTCGTGTTTATTTGATTTATTAGGGTCTAATTTATTTATTAATTGACTTATTACATGGAAAAATTATGTTTGTGGGAGAGGGGGATGAGGTGGAATTGGCGGGGTTTGGCAGCTATATGCTTTACATTTGTTCCATTTATTTTTTATAGGTAAGAAGTACATCTTGCATGCTTAAGGTTATTCAATCTTGACTGGCTTCCCTTCTTGGTATTGGATGCAGCTTGTTACTTTTCAGTCATGATCCATGCACTTTATCAGTTTTGTACCCCTGTAAATATAAATATAGCCTTTAAATCAGCATTTTGGTGTCGTGGGACCTTTAAATGTATAAAGTCACTATATATTTCATGCTTGAAAATGATTTTGGGCCAATTCTTTAAATTAGCATTTTGGTGCCGTGTGACCTTTAAATGTTTAAATCACTTTGTATTCATACTTGAAAATAATTCTGGGCAATTCTTTAATTTAGCATCTTGGTGTTGTTGTACAACAATCCGCAGAACCAATTAATGAATCTTACGTATTATGTTGCATGTTTCAGGATGGCCGAGACAAGTTCAAAAGTTGGAGGTGATGATGAAGATGTTACAAAAGGTGATGATGTCTCCAGTGCAAGAACCTGGTCAAACTCCAGTGACGTGGAGTCAATAATGTCACAAATGAAGGATCTCTCATTTATGCTTGAGAGCAATCTCTCAATTCCCCGGAAGCGGGATGGAAGCAATTCATTTTCTAATGGTAAGTGAGAGATCCGCCTAATATACTTTCTTTGCATGCCGTTCCCATATCTGTATCCTTGGTTTTTTCATGGTCATAAAGCTTCATTTTCCTCCTTTTTTTCCCCTTAATTATTTTCTGCGAACGGATTTGATGTCCTTGTGTGGTCATAAAACACCTATTTGCCAGATTCATGAGTATGAGGTTAAGTTCTCTTACCTCCGAGTTCATTTTCTATTTCTCAAGATATGTGCTTAGGAACCGACTATGTTTATCAGCAGACTTTGTGGGTTATGTTTGACAGTGATGGTAAGTCATCCAGGAGAGAGATCTAGTACTTGCTTTTATAACCCTTGCCACGTGCACCAGTACCTTGAAACCAAATCCGAACATTCTCAAGCAGGCGAAACTGGCTTCTTATTCTTCTATTTAAACGTGGGTATTTGGGAAGTTCACTAAGAAGGAAGATCCACTTCACCAAATATTGAGTTGGTTCTATTTTCATACTCATTCTGATCTGTTGATGTACTTTGTGAAATGGAGATTAGCATGTAAGCCTGCTTTGGCAAACCATTTGCTTCAAACATGGTAAGATAGCACAGACATGACAAGTATTTACTACGTACCTTGTACCAACACAACACAATAAAAATACTCAAGTCTCTTTGGCTCACTTTCCATGAAAATGCACAGCTAATATTCATTTTGAAGTTGGATAGAGAAGATAAACGTATGCAATACTTATTAAAATAAAAAAAGAAGAAGATAAACGTATGCAATCAACTAGCACTAGCAGGAACAAATGCTACTTCTGAACTCATACCTTTAGCTTTGCCAGAAGATTTTGCAGTGGCAACAGAAAAAGAAAAGATATCCGATAACAGTATCTTGAAGCAAAATCTCGTGAACCACAAAGGATGTTAATGTTTCCAAACCAAACATGAATCGTTTCATTATCAGTGGTCTATTTAAGGTCACAAATATTAAGCATTTTTCCTTGCCATATTGCCACAGCATCGATCCAAAATGGCTGATCCCAGAATATGTGATAAGGGAAAAGGACATGGCAGCAAGAAGAGTTTATAGTAAGTTACACGGATGAGCTAGATATATTAATATTAGGATGTGTAAATTCTGTGCACTTCATTTAAAAAATAGTGGAGTTCACCATTAAAAGAAGTTTATTCATATGGGTCCTAGACTTCACTCTTTTTTTTTTTTGAGAAAATGCATGAGATTTGTATAGTCTAAAATTGTAAAAATCATTTCTCGATAGTGTAATATACATTGTTAAGATACCATACCGCAACGTATAGTACTTCGATAGTACTAGTGACGGCGGCATTTGCTTGATTATTTGCCTTATTAGCCAATCTCTATTAAATACCCTAGCAATTTGAGAGTCATGTCAAGGGAAATGTATCTCTCTCATTCCAAGAGACAAAAACGTAAATGGTAGGTGTATAGAGATGGAGCCAAATCTATGAAGTTTGAAAGGAAGTTGGTGACGCGCTATGGTAAATTGCCCTTTGCACAAAGCTTAAAGATTAGGAGGAAGGTACTTTTCCTACAGTCGAACCTACTAAGTTCGAAAAGTAGCCAATTTTAACTGGTGGTTTGGAGAAGATTTTTCTCCTTTAGAGGTGGTGTTCTGGAAGACACCAAGGAGGAATACAAATGGCAGGGAAAATTACCTCACAAAATCAAGTGAGCACGCACACGAAAAGACTCAAGAGAAACTAGGACTTTTGCCTTCCAAAAACAAAGAAGAGTGAGAGAAAAGTACTCATGAAACCTACCCAAGAACAACCGTGAGAATGGACGGAGTTTGGAAAAATTTCCAAGAGAAAAGAACTGAAATTGTGAAAAGGGAAGAACAGATCAAGCTGGTGCTTAGACTTGATGCAAGATGAAGAAATGAAATGTAAGATGAGTTATGGGATAAATTTTGGTATGGCTAAGTAAAAATCCAAAAATCCAATTCCAAATCCGACTCCGCTCTGTCGAAATCAAAGTTCTGACAAAATGAGTTGGAGTCAATTTTTGTTTATTTTTATTTTCTAGTTGGAGTTGGAGTTGGAGGTATTATTTAATCGACTCCGATCCACTCCAATCCGATCCGACATATCCTCCAACTATGATATGCTACATATATTATAAAATATGTATTATTTATATTTTGATCATATATATTAGTATAGTTTATATAGGAGTATAACTAGAACTTATATAGTTAAATTTAAAACTATACCAGTACAAACTAATTATTATAAAATAATATATTTATACTATAATATAAATAGATTAATAATTTAGTATATGCAAACCTAATAGTTTTACTACCGTACGTAATTAATTGGATGATCATCACCACGCCATCCATGGAATTACTGACAAGTTAATTAGACCTGATATGATTAGAACATTGGTTGAAAGTCGCTGAGTGAGTTCTTTTGAGGAAAGTTCCCATGATGCTAGAGTAGTGAATAATGAAGAGAGGAGTTTTTTACCACCTAATATTTTGGATTCCATCAAACACATTTCAACCATAAACTTTTGATGGCCTCTTACCATATGGAAGGTGAAGCCTTGGTATGGTACCAAAATGCTGTAGATTGTGGGATTTTTACTGGATGGGATTCATTTGTGAAGACTTTTCAGATTAGGTTTGGACCAATAACATATGATGACTATGGAGGCTCTAACTCGCCTCAAGCAAACCTATTATGTTGTTGCCTACAAGGCCTAGTTTGAAGGGTTATGTAACAGAATAAGGGTTTGTCAGAAAGACATAATTTGAACTATTTCTTGAGTGGATTGAAGGATGAGTTCGTTTGCCTATACGAATGCTCAATCCTATCAACCTAAATGCAACTTTTAGATTAGCAAAGATCCAAGAGGAATACTTAATAACATCTAGGAGAAAATGGAGACATGGTATAGTAAATGTTGAGAAGGGGCCCCTTTAAACAATGGGAGAAGAGAGTAGAGTACATAAGCCTAATGTTCTAGTTTAAAAAAAAAAGAAAATATCTTCACAAATGGATGAGAAGAGAATGAAGGGGCTTTATTGTCATTGTGAAGAGAAATGGAACCAAACGCATATGTGTAAAATTCCAAACGTTTACCTTTTGCAAGTTGAGGATTGTATATTGAAGGGGGTAGAAAATGTAGATAACAGTGACGGATTGAATAGCTAAGAAGAGAGATGAAAGAGGGATGATGAAAACTTGGAGATATACATCCATGCTATCTTGGGTTGTCCTAAAAATAATGTCATGAGATTGCTTAGAATGATTGCAGCATGTTCAGTAGAAATTTTGGTGGATTTAGGAAGCTTTCATAACTTCTTGGATCCACTAGTTGTTTAAGCAGCTAAATTCATAATCCAAAATGATTCCAGTTTACAAATCAGAGTGGCTAATGGAGATAAGGTGTTGGGCAAGGGAAGATGTGAAGAGATGATCTAGATCCAAGGCTCAAGGTTCTCAATTCCTTTTCATGTGTTGACTTTTGGGGGTTGTGACATTGTGCTTGCAAGGACTTGATTATGAAAATGTAGAAGTGCAAACATGAGAGAAGTGTTTGAAGTCCTCTTTTGTGAGAAGACAAGGTTGATTCTTGTAGTTAGTAGCAGTGGATTAGGGGAAGCAGGCTCAAAGTCTTTAGAAGAAAGTAACATAAGTCATTAATGAATTTCATGAAATTTTTGGAGAACCAGTTGGGTTACCACCTATGAGAGTTTTTGATTATCAAATCCCCTTGAAGGAGGAAACTCCTCCTGTGTTAGTCGTATTGATATCCATACTATTAGAAAATAGAAATTGAGAAAAATATTCAAGACTTGTTGAAGTCTAGGGTGGTGAGAACTAATAAAAGTTCTTTTTCTTCACATGTTCTATTGGTGAAAAAGGCAGATGGAAGCTAGAGAATGTATGTGGATTACCGAGCATTAAATCAAGAAACCATCAATGAAAGATTTACCATACTTGTCATTGATGAGTTGCTTGGTCAGCCTTTAGGAGAAAGGGTGTTTTTGAAGTTGGATTTGAGGTCGGGCTATCACAAAATTAGAGTTAAGGAAGAGGATATCCAAAAGACAGCATTTAGAACTCATGAAAGCCGCTATGAGTTCTTAGTAGTGCTTTTTGGCCTTCCAAATGCCCTCGCTACATTCCAAGAGTTAATGAATGAAGTATTCAAACCCTCCCTAAGGAGATTTGTATCAGTTTTCTTTGATGACATTTTGGCTTATAGCAAGAACCTTTCTAAGCATGTGGTGCACTTATGATCTGATTTGGAGGTATTGAGGCAATATAATTTGTATGCTAAGATGTCAAAGCGTAGGCTTGGAGTTGCTGAAATTGACTACTTGGGGCATATCATTTATGGCAGTGGAGTGAAGGCCGACCTATAAAAAATTGTCTCAATAGTGGAGTGGCCTATGTCTACCTCTTTGAAATCATCGAGAGGACTTTAGACCTCATGGGTTATTATAGGAAGTTCATAAGACGCTATAGATCTATAGCAGCCCCATTGACTGTGTTATTGAAGAAAAGTTCATTTGTTTGGTTTGAAGAAGCAACCAAAACTTTCCTCAAGCTGAAGCAGGCTGTCACTCAGCCTCCTGTTTTGAAGTTACCCAATTTTTCCAAAAGCTTTTATAGGGGGTTGTTCTTATGCAAGAAGGCTAGCCCATTGCTTTTTATAGCAAGGCTCTGAAAAGAAGGGCTTTATTATCATCAACATATGAAAAGGAGTTGCTGGCCCTGGTGTCTGCAATCAACAAATGGAGGCCATACTTGTTGGGGTAGACCTTTAACATCAAAACTAATTAGCAGGCTTTAAGTATTTGTTGGAAGAAAATGTGGGAATTGATACACAACAGAAGTGGATATCAAAATTGATGGAACTTGACTTTAGAATCGATTATAGAAGATGAAACAATAACAATAAAGTGGTTGATGCACTTTCAATGAGGGTTGAAGAGGAAACAATTACCATGACTTTAATTTTATTTCCAACTCCATTATGAATATAAGAATTGAAACAAAGTTATTTGTTATCTCTTAAACTGAATGAGATTTATTCCTAACATCAGTAAGGTGGAGAGGCTCCAAAGTACTACTAACTGCAGCAACGCTTATTGATAAGGAAATGAAAGCTAGTGGTGGCCCCTTCTTCATCATTTAAGGCAAGAATAATGCAATATATACATCATAGTCCATATTCAGGATGTGGCTATCATAAAACATTGCATAAGGCCAAAATGGATTGTTATTGGGAGGGATGCATAAGGACATTAAGAAGCCTGTGAGGGAGTGTGATGTGTGCCAAGCTAATAAGTATGAAACCCTCCATCCAGCTGGCTTACTACAGCCATTGCTAGTTCCCAACATATATTTCCATGGATTTTATTGAATGCCTCTCTCTCTCTCTCTCTCTCTCTCTCTCTCTCTCATGGATTGATTGTAGTATTCAAAGTGGTGATCAGACCTACAAAGGTTTTCCCTTTTTTCCCTCTTTCTTACCCCTACACAACAAGTAAAGTTGCTCAGTAGTTTTTTTTTTCTTTGGAATTTTTGAACTTAATACTATGCTCAAGTCTATTGTCTCGAATAGGGACCCAATATTCATTAGCTCCTTTTGGAAGGATTATTTCATTTACAAGGGACATAATTGGCTTTTAGCTCAACTTATCATTCTTAGTCCGATGGACAAACTGAAGCATTAAGTAAGTGTTTGAAGAGTTATCTAAGATGCTGTAGCAATGACAAGTCCAATAAATGGAGCCTATAGATTCCTATGGCCGAATGGTGTTATAACACCACAAATTACTCTTCCATTGAGATTTCTCCCTTTAAAGCCCTCATGGGTATCCTCCACCTAAGTTGCACCCTTATATTTAAGGAATACTGCTAATACTACAGTAGATCTATTGTTGAGGCCAAGGGAGTAACTTTTATCATTATTGAAAGAGAACTTCCACAAGGCCAAATAGATAACGAAATTATTTCCAAATAGGAAGAGGACTGAGAGGAGCTTTTTGAGTTGGGAANCTAGTGGTGGCCCCTTCTTCATCATTTAAGGCAAGAATAATGCAATATATACATCATAGTCCATATTCAGGATGTGGCTATCATAAAACATTGCATAAGGCCAAAATGGATTGTTATTGGGAGGGACGCATAAGGACATTAAGAAGCCTACGAGGGAGTGTGATGTGTGCCAAGCTAATAAGTATGAAACCCTCCATCCAGCTGGCTTACTGCAGCCATTGCTAGTTCCCAACATATATTTCCGTGGATTTTATTGAATGCCTCTCTCTCTCTCTCTCTCATGGATTGATTGTAGTATTCAAAATGGTGATCAGACCTACAAAGGTTTTCCGTTTTTCTCCTTTTTCTTACCCCTACACAACAAGTAAAGTGGCTCAGTAGTTTTTTTTTTCTTTGGAATTTTTGAACTTAATACTATGCTCAAGTCTATTGTCTTGAATAGGGACCCAATATTCATCAGCTCCTTTTGGAAGGATTATTTCATTTACAAGGGACAAAATTGGCTTTAATTGGCTTTAAGCGCAACTTATCATCCTTAGTCTGATGGACAAACTGAAGCATTAAATAAGTGTTTGGAGGGTTATCTAAGATGCTATAGCAATGACAAGTCCAATGAATGGAGCCTATGGATTTCTATGGCCGAATGGTGTTTTAACACCACAAATTACTCTTCCATTGAGATTTCTCCCTTTGAAGCCCTCACGGGTATCCTCCACCTAAGTTGCTCACTTATATTTAAGGAATACTTCTAATACTACAGTAGATCTACTATTGAGGCCAAGGGAGAAATTTTTGTCATTATTGAAAGAGAACTTCCACAAGGCCAAATAGATAACGAAATTGTTTCCAAATAGAAAGAGGATTGAGAGGAGCTTTTTGATTTGGGAAAATGGGTATTTTTTAGGCTACAACCTTACATGTAGAAAATATTCTCAATGCGCCATAATTTGAAACTCCAAGTTACTTTTGTCCTTTTCAAGTGGCTGCAAAAATATGAACAATGGCCTATAGATTGAACTTATCCTCACTTTCAAAATTCACTAAGTTTTCCATGTGTCATGTTTAGAGAAAAAGTTGGGGGCAAAAAATCACTCCATTACCTACATTACCTCGACTGGACCCACAAAAGCATATTCAACCTGAGCCTAAATCTATACTAGAGAGAAGAATGAAGAAAGTTGAGAATCATGCGGCCACTAAGGTTCTTGTCAAATGGTTGGGAGCACCAATAGAGGACAGTTCCTTGGAGTCTTTGTGGAAGCTCCACAACCCCTACCCACACCTTATGGGCAAGGTCCTTTAATGGATAGGGAGTTGTAAGTGGCCTTAGGGTCAAGGGCCTTAGGGGGGAAGGGAATGTAATTCTAGGATGAGTTCTGGGGTGATTAGTTGGGGAAATGAGGAGCAATGGTATTAACATAATGAATTTTAAATAGGATGTCTGGGTTTAGTCATACAATATGTTTCATAAGAGGAAAAAAAACAATGTGTTGGCGCATTAATTGAAATGTTGCGTTTGAGTCTTTATTGTAATGAAACGTTGCATTTTGGGTCTTAAGTATAAATGGTATGTTTTTCATTGTTAGTTAGCATTCTGAATAATATATAAAGCTGAGTTAGCTTGACAATTGTATCTTGATCAATCGTGAGATGAATTGAAGTGATGTGAGAGGTAGGAAGTTCCTTGAAAACCTCTTCCAAGAATAAAGATTCAAGTTCTTGGTTCTTTCTTTTCTTTCTTGCATTCTTTCTTTATATCTATTCTTGCTGGTGTAAGGGAAGTGAGAATGTGACATGGAAGTATTGCCAAGCAAAGCATTCAATCGAAGACAAGAAGGAGAAATAGGGTATAGAAGAACCAAGGATCTAGGAAATGAAGACCATGTTTGGTTATAAAAAATTTTAAGGATGTTAAATGTATTTTTTTTATTGAGTTTTTGAAATTGGAAGAGAGTTTTGAACAAATTTTTTAAAATAAGTTTTGTGTTGGGATTTGTGAAAGTGGAAAGGGATAGTTGAAAAGATATTTGAATATAATTTTTTAGGAATACTTTTGGTTTGATATTTGTAAAGTAGTTTTGATTTTTGTTTTTGTATAATGATTGGGTGAAAAGTTGGGAAATTGAAATAATGTAGTTTATTTTTTGTGTTTGAAGATGTTTGATTTGAAAATTTGAAATTTATTGAAAACCAACACAAGATTTTAGTGAATTTTACCAAAATCAAACAAGGAGTAAATGATCAGTGCAAAACTGCAAGTGCACAGTATCGTAGTTTTATAATAAAGTGATAAGAAGAGTATCGTCCTCAGGGATTAGTACCTTACTTTTGCCAAATACCAAAATTATACTAATCTTAATTTTATCTAGAGGAATCACTAAGATTTTTGTAGTTGCAAATTAAACTAAGATCAACTCAAAGAGAAATACGCAAAGGAAATAAAACTGACGTTCAAAGATCAATTTAATGGGAAAGAAAACTTCTAGGAAAGCGATTTCACCTAATTCTTCACTATACTTTTCTCATCCAACTAATTTCATTTAATTCTTTTTGTTGATTAGCAAATCTCTAATTCATCCAACAGCCTCTTTCGATAGTCAATTGAAAATTATTCTTGTTCATCAATTCACACAAGGATATGCAAATTAATAAAGCAAGAAAGCAATAGGACCAATGATTTAAATACTACATAGGTTCATACAAGTCTTTCGATCTCTATACTTATCTATGCTGAAATATTCAAGATTTACCCTATGATTCCCTCTTTCAATAGCAAATCACAAGATTAAATATCATCTAATTAATGGCCAGTTAATTAGAAGCAATAAATTCAGAATAAATCAAATAAACAAAGAGAAAATTGCCTTAAATTAGCATAGACAATCAAGCATAGTTTGGAACTAGGTTACATCGTTTTCCTAGAATAAAGAAAATTTAGCTCATGCTAGAATTAGAATTCAACATAAACGAATTCACCATAATTGTTTTGAGAATATTGGAAGAAAAAACACTGAAAAATACTCCTTGCAGCCACAAATCGTCTTAAAAAACTCAAGGAAATGATTCAATGCTTTTCTCCCGTCTGTGCCCGTGTATGATTCCAACGTACATGCAATATGTGGAAATCCTTCTCCAAAACAGATGAATTGAATCCTCCTAGCTGTGTTTTTCTGTCCCAAAAAGTGTTCTCCAGTCCAAAAGTACGGCCATAAAGTGAAAAATCACTTTTATATAGTGTGATGGCGGAAAACCCTAGATCTGTCAGAATACGATGTTCGCTCGAGCGGAGTGTCGAGCGAACATCGAGTGGTCGACTCTGCCTAACTTCGCTCGAGCAGCTTGTCGAGCGCACCTCGAGCGTTCAACTCTGCCTGACTTCGCTCGAGCGGCTAAAACTGACTTCGCTCGAGCGGCTAAAAGCCTCCGCTCGAGCGAACTTGTTTTCCCTCAAACAGCTCGAGCTCACGGTCGAGCAGGCATCGAGCGGTTGAATCTGCTTGATTTCGCTCGAGCGGCCAAAATCCTCTGCTCAAGCGATCTTGTAAAATCTGCAATACGAAATTTTGCAAGTCATCAGTAAACTTCCTATTAGGAGTGCTACCCACACCCTATGGGGTGGGGTTGCCCCCTTCTCGCACCTATATCCGCCATAGTATCCTTGGAGCAGGGCCCGTCCGTGTGCCTGGGCGGACCCCTGGTTCATCCTTTCCCCTGTCCATTGCTCATGGCCCCACAGCCAGAATGGAAAAAAAATCAAACAAAAGAAAAAATACAATAAAATGAAAAATTACACAAAATATCCACAACAATAAATAAAATACAAATAAAATCCACAACACAATACACATTGAATGATCCAAATAAAAAACAACAAAAAAAACTTAAACTAGTAAAAAAGAAACTCACGGCCTTGGAGAAACCAATTGAGGAGGAGGATGAGTAGTAGAGGATGTTGACTGCGTGAGGGAGAGAGGGCAGCAATGTAGAGAGCCATAAAGGAAAGAGAGCGAAGGAGGGGGATTTAGGGTCAACTTAACCTCTCAAAACAATGTCGTTTCGGCATTCGTTTAAAAAAACTTCGTTATCAAAACAATGTAGTTTTGGTAACGAATTATATATACATATATGTTTTGGGTTGGACTTAAGCCTAACTCGGGGGGTGGGGTGCGGACGGGGGCGGGCCTGGGCTCAGTTCGCCCCTTGTTTCCCCTACGGGTGGGGCCAAGGTGGTGGACAGCCACCCCCTGCCGCCCAGCCCTACTTCCTATCTATAGAAGGAAACACGACATTTATTTGAAATCAATGCTAGACGGGACACGATCAAGAGATGTGAAAACTGAGAAACCCATCAGGGGCACAACATCAATGCACAAGCCATTCCAATAAGTTGAGATCGTGTAGTTTTTTGAGATTTATATATATTTGATTTGTAATTTTGAAATTTATTGAAAACCATGAAAACCAAAATAAAATGTTTGTTTAAAGTTTTCCTAAACCAAACATGGTCAAAGTTATCCATCTGAAGAAGAAAATGCAGTGTTTCTTTGGAACCAGGGACGGGACATGATGATCCGGAGAAGCTAAAAGCACATCCAGAATTTGACATCAATGCATAAGCGGTTCAAATAAGAGAGATAAAACAGGTAAAATTAAACAAACTGTCTAGAAGCCAACCTTAAAAAGCATGTCACGAACATCTATGAATGGCGTTATTGTCGGATGCCAATTACAACAAAGGCAATCAAATGAGATGCATCTAGAGTCATATCTTGGAAGACATTTTCGTCCACTAAGAAAAAAGTACAGAAACTCTATTTTTCTACAGAGAATACATGTTAATTTTACTTGTGCTGGGAAAGCATGGATTCCAGAATTGTGTTTGTTCTGTTTAGCCTCCTACGTATAACTCTTATATAACAGTATATTGGTGTCCCATGGAGACGTTGTAAAGTAATTGTTGCAGAAACCCGACTGTTGTTGGGTCATTCTGAAAGGAAAGTCACACAAGATAAGAGTCATAAAAATATTTTCTTGCTCTATTACAAAATTTCCGGAGTGCTAACACCAGGAATGTAAATGAAGTCAGAGAAGAACTTACATGGAGGTGGTTGATGATGTTGGGATCTCTTAAACTGGCGGGAAGGCAAGTTCTCAAACCATCACGTGCCCTACATTTCAATAAGAATTCTAATCCATGTCATGAATAGATAAAGACTCTTAACACCATGTCACATGCAAATACCAACTATTAATACACCCTCATGCACATGATTAATGTTGGGTTGACCTTGGATTGTGTGAGAGCCTCAGATAACAATAGATAATAAATTTTAGCAGCCGTTTTCCGGGTAGCTCAGCATTTCTTTCCAACATGTTTCCCAAAGCTCGGCTCACTGAATAAAACCGATTTGCAAAAGCACAGCAATACCTCAACCCATCCTCGTTTATAATAATTCTATGAATAATATATGTGGCAACCTGTATTGTCAAATATATTAACAAGTTCATGACTAATTTCTCAGAAGCATTTAGACATATAAAGGAACGACAATCCATATGATATTGCATGGTTGGACAGAATATAAAAATGAAAATAAAATTCGCTTGTGACATTTCTTTTTATTGTTTAAACTGTCTCCTCTAAACTCAAATTGCAATCTAGCCGAATGTTCAATCGAGCTTTGGCTCAGCTTGTCTTGAGAGTAAAAGACTACTCGAGTTTTGCTTGCAAGTATTGAAATCAAGCTCTAGTTTGGTTTGAACAAGAGCCAAGCTGAATAACATTTTTTTTTTCTATTAAGTAATATGCGTACGTGTTTAATTATTACAATTTATCAGAGCTTGTTCAGAAGAATAACCGAGTCGTATCGAGTTTTGTACAAGTTGTATTATGCAGTAATCAATTATAAAAGAAGGAATTATCTATCCAATAGCCTTGCTCAAGTTACATCTCTATACTTAGTTCAAAAAAAAAAAAAAAAGTTTACATCTCTATACTCGAGTTAGATGCTCAAGTGCCATTGGCTACATGAAAGAACTAAAATTGTAAATAACAGCTGTGAAAGAAACTTAAACAAAATGCTTGAACATGTACAATCAATTCAAGTATTTCACAGTTCATAGAATTAAGAAATCGCGGCCAGTACTTACTGTTTGTGACAATTCATCGCCCACCTCCATGCAGTGAATGCAATAAATAAATATTTCACTTTGTAGAAGGTAAATAATGGCTTCTTCATCACCAGTCTTCAAGTAGAAACAAGGATGAAAATATGGTTAAAAAAAGCAATCAAGCCTATATAGAAAAAGGATATTTCCCATGAAGCACAGACTCTGGATCCTGCATAATACAGGAAATATCTGTGTTTTGATTGGAACATACGTTTACCATGCAATTTTCGAAACAAACTTTAACTATCAACAGTCAAATTGGGTGAGAAATATATATCAAGGAACAAGGGAAAACAAAGTGCTTAAAGACTACTGATCAAGAGGTTGAATAAAAGATTACCTTCACTAAGGAACCGATAACACCTAAGCTGGTAAGCCTTAGATGTTCATAAGGTATTTCCTTGTTCGTAGTGGCAAGTAGAGGGAATAGATACGATGGAATTCTAGCTGCAAAAACATCATGAATTTCAATCAGAAGGTCACCATATCCTTAAAAGGCAACCAACTTGTAACAATGCTCAACTCCATCTAACAAGTGAATATTATTTATATGAAAAGATCATGCAATTGCGGAAAAATCACATGGTGCAAGTGATTCAGTTCTATATGTCACCAGAGAGAAGGATAAAAAAACAGAACCCCCATATGTCAGTCCAATTGTTCATCCTACTTCTCAATCATGGAATGGAATGATATCATATGGTTAAGTCCTGTTGCTCTTTTTGCTAGTAATGAAACTAAGATGTAAATTGGACTTTTTCTGAATCAAAACACAGCCATTCTTTTTGGGATTGCTTAAAATTACCCTTGATAAACGGCATCCTTGTATCTCGGTGAGAAGCTACGCACTGTAAAAGAAAACAATGTATGATCAGTTGCTTCTTAAATTGTAATGAAAACTCACCAAGCATGGAAGCACATCATAAATAGAAAGAAAGAAAGGAAAAAGGTTAAACATGTTGGACAATGACAGTGTAAAACCTTTGGAAAACAATTTATCGGTTACTTCTTTAGAAGGAATGGTATCCAAAGGAAAAAAATGCTAGTTAGCTAACAGTACATGATCAATGACATGAGAATGATTGAAAAACCTAATAAAAGAGTACACCAGCTAATTGATCTTACATGGAAGAAAAAGAACAATGCAGTGCTAACTTGATTAAATAGTACCAGATAATTATTTTTCTGAAAATGAAAACATGCTGCCCATATATGTATAACTCGTAAAACATAAAAATGAGCATATCATCCAATCAATTAAATAGGAAAAAACAAAAAGAAAGTAAATAAAAGTACAAGATAGTACTGGCGCTATATATAAAGCCAATGTAACCTGAAATAGAGCAAGAGCACTGCATACACGATTAGATGCTCTTTGTGTTAGGTTTTCGGCAAATATTAAGCGGTATACATCGAGTATTTCCTGAAATAATGACAGGTTCAAGTGTAAACGTCAATCTTGAAATTGAAAGTCAGTTTCAAATACATAGGAAACAAAAGAAAGCCTTGCAAATGGGTGTAATTTAGAATTTAATATATGTCTGTTTTAGTAGTACTGTGTTAATCATGTATTAGAGAAATAAACAAACTAATTAATGTAAGACAAAGGTGAAATACCATTAGCAAAACTCAGTTAAAGTTTATTGAATGGAAAAGGCAATATCCAGCGGATGGAGTGGCTGTGGCATGCCATACCTTTAAGAGCGAGTATATCGTACCGAAAGAATTCCATAACAAGAGAGGTAAATCTTCACGAATTCCCCTACTCTGGAAAAAAAAAAACAAGTTGCAAGTTTAGATTTATCTGTCGTATATAGTGCTGAAGATCAAATTAATCCTTAAAAAAGAAAATGGAAATTAATTAAAAAAAATGAAAAACCAATCAAAGAGATGGAAATCGGCCAAAATCCTAAGTTTCAGCTTACTGCATAAACTGACGTTGAATAGTTGAAAAGTTCTTCGAAAATTTGATGGCTTTTGACACATAAAGGAGTGTCAATCAGTAAATTATTAACTAGAGATCCTTATGAAATTAACAAGATTATCTTTGTAGATTAGCATTAGACCTTTAAAAGCATCTTTTATATGCATGACTTGATATTCTCTCAGACTATCTATATGGAATCCAAGATTTCTTAATTTACATAATATTCTATTATTTTCTTTGAACTTTGCTAGCTACTGATTGTTTTCACGTCTACTTTTGATTCTGTTCTTCTTCAGTACTTAAGACTTCTAATTTTCACGTTCTATCAACATTAATATCTGAATTGAATTTAGGTGATTTATACTTAGGACTCCAATTAGTAGCAACAAACTACTAAATTTTGTGGGCTGTTTGTGACGCAAGTTCAATAAGTGCATTAATGGGATCCAAATTTCTTCAAATTTTAAGCACTGTCCTATACTGATAAATTATATTGAACACCGCAGTACTACTGTTCTATTATTCTATAGCTTGTAAGTTTTATTTATTATCACATGCATCTAAGAGAGTTTTCTTGTTCTGATGAGTACTGATATACATGAAAAGTTCTGCATCAACTTGGAGTATAAAGCTTGCTTAGATCAAGTACAAGAAAATATATATATAGCAACCCTTGATGCAAGGTATTAGAATATTTACCAAAGCTGATACCAAGATTATGGAAAACAATTACCATGCACCTAGAATCTAACTAGAACAATAACCAAAACCAGCTCAACCCATAAAGGAACTACATTTATATAGGCAGAACTATACCCATGTCAGACTAGATCTCCTTTAAATGAGGGTAATCTAAAACAGAAAAATCAATAAAATTCGATTAAGGGAGAAGAAAACTTTCGCTTTTATATTGGTTTTTACACTGCTAAAATGGACTCCAAGAAGAAGAAAATCCTTTATTAGGAGTACTGTTGCACCCTCAAATTTAAATTCTAGCATTTGTCCAAAACTGTAGGTAATAATCAAATTAATGGGCCACATTGAAGTGATGATCTCTCTAACCATTTATATGCATCTATTTATATTTTGCATTAACAATACGCAACAAATTGTAAAGGAAACATGCCCAAATCAGCTAAGTGCGCTATAAAAAATCATCATGAAAGAATATGTTAAATGGTTCGTTTGTTTGGACTTTGGATACCAAAACAGAATAGGAAAAGCGATAAAAACCTCAAAAAGTTGTATACATTCTTTTCTCTCCCTTTATGTTCTTGGCAACCAATCAACCAATGAGAGGAGTTCTTTATTAGAGTTCTTGCACCCTCAAAATGGCATGTTGTACATGAAAAATCAAACACATTTAGTTCAGACTCTCAAATCCGACCGCCTTGCATTCATATTAATTCTTGTTATGTTTGTGAAATGCAAAGTTATAATCAAAAATAAAATTTCATCGATCTATGATATATTTTCTTGGCAACCAATCAACTTAAGAAAGGAGTTAGAGTTCTTGCACCCTTAAAATGGCGTGCTGTACATGAAATTAAACAGACTCAGTTGAGACACTCAATCGGCCGACCGATCGACTTGTATTCATACGAGTTTTTGTTATATGTATGTGAAATATAGAGTTATAATCAAATATAAAATATCATCTGTAAGATATGTGCTTGAGAATCTTTAATGACAAACAAAAAATACAAGTAAATATCCTTAGTGACTGTTTGTTTGGAGAGAGAAATCATGGGAAAATTAATAAAAGAAATGAAACACCGTACATCAACCATGGATGTAGTTCTTTCCCCATAATCGTATTCGCAATCACACATATATCGATCAATGAGAAACATGATGAAGTACTATGTGCTTCCCGGAAAAACGAAACGAAAATAAAAACGAACCTTGTCTAGGAGGTAAAGAGCGCGCTCTCGTGTACTGTAATCGTTAAGGTCAAGAATCAAATGCACTATTTTGGCTCTTGGGTCACCTTGATCATGATCAGAAGTTTTGTAAGTGTTGGCTCCGGACGTGCTAGGACCCGCTCCGAATGATGAATATGACGGTCTTGGATCTGAGTAAAACCACGATTCTGGCAGGTTTGCCATTGATATTCCAATTGAAAATCTTGAAAGAATTTACACCTTTTTATCTCTGGGTGTGTGCCTGCGTGTATCTCTTTTCAGAGCTGCGATACGTAGTGGGAAAAGAAACGTTTGGACTCGGGACTCGTACTGTGTACTACGGACTACGGAGGCCTGTGCTTGGAAGTGAGGTTTTTCTTCTTGCCCTCGTGAGAGTGATAAATCTTTGAAGCAGCGTATTTATAGGGTAAAAAAGATATTATTGTACGTTTTCTTACACAAATACAAGTCGTCCATGATTGTCGTCGGCTTGATGCTCAATTTAATATGCGTACGTGTTTAATTATTACAATTTATCAGAGCTTGTTCAGAAGAATAACCGAGTCGTATCGAGTTTTGTACAAGTTGTATTATGCAGTAATCAATTATAAAAGAAGGAATTATCTATCCAATAGCCTTGCTCAAGTTACATCTCTATACTTAGTTCAAAAAAAAAAAAAAAAGTTTACATCTCTATACTCGAGTTAGATGCTCAAGTGCCATTGGCTACATGAAAGAACTAAAATTGTAAATAACAGCTGTGAAAGAAACTTAAACAAAATGCTTGAACATGTACAATCAATTCAAGTATTTCACAGTTCATAGAATTAAGAAATCGCGGCCAGTACTTACTGTTTGTGACAATTCATCGCCCACCTCCATGCAGTGAATGCAATAAATAAATATTTCACTTTGTAGAAGGTAAATAATGGCTTCTTCATCACCAGTCTTCAAGTAGAAACAAGGATGAAAATATGGTTAAAAAAAGCAATCAAGCCTATATAGAAAAAGGATATTTCCCATGAAGCACAGACTCTGGATCCTGCATAATACAGGAAATATCTGTGTTTTGATTGGAACATACGTTTACCATGCAATTTTCGAAACAAACTTTAACTATCAACAGTCAAATTGGGTGAGAAATATATATCAAGGAACAAGGGAAAACAAAGTGCTTAAAGACTACTGATCAAGAGGTTGAATAAAAGATTACCTTCACTAAGGAACCGATAACACCTAAGCTGGTAAGCCTTAGATGTTCATAAGGTATTTCCTTGTTCGTAGTGGCAAGTAGAGGGAATAGATACGATGGAATTCTAGCTGCAAAAACATCATGAATTTCAATCAGAAGGTCACCATATCCTTAAAAGGCAACCAACTTGTAACAATGCTCAACTCCATCTAACAAGTGAATATTATTTATATGAAAAGATCATGCAATTGCGGAAAAATCACATGGTGCATGTGATTCAGTTCTATATGTCACCAGAGAGAAGGATAAAAAAACAGAACCCCCATATGTCAGTCCAATTGTTCATCCTACTTCTCAATCATGGAATGGAATGATATCATATGGTTAAGTCCTGTTGCTCTTTTTGCTAGTAAGAAACTAAGATGTAAATTGGACTTTTTCTGAATCAAAACACAGCCATTCTTTTTGGGATTGCTTAAAATTACCCTTGATAAACGGCATCCTTGTATCTCGGTGAGAAGCTACGCACTGTAAAAGAAAACAATGTATGATCAGTTGCTTCTTAAATTGTAATGAAAACTCACCAAGCATGGAAGCACATCATAAATAGAAAGAAAGAAAGGAAAAAGGTTAAACATGTTGGACAATGACAGTGTAAAACCTTTGGAAACAATATCATATTTTATAATCGGTAATAGCTTCCTACTTAAGAAGAGATAATCCGAATAAGTATCCAAAGGCCAAACAAATATGCATAGCAACATGTCATGACAATGACTGGAATGATTGCCTAAGACCCACTTGATCTCATGAAGAAAAAGAACAATGCAGTGCTAACTTGATTAAATAGTACCAGATAATTATTTTTCTGAAAATGAAAACATGCTGCCCATATATGTATAACTCGTAAAACATAAAAATGAGCATATCATCCAATCAATTAAATAGGAAAAAACAAAAAGAAAGTAAATAAAAGTACAAGATAGTACTGGCGCTATATATAAAGCCAATGTAACCTGAAATAGAGCAAGAGCACTGCATACACGATTAGATGCTCTTTGTGTTAGGTTTTCGGCAAATATTAAGCGGTATACATCGAGTATTTCCTGAAATAATGACAGGTTCAAGTGTAAACGTCAATCTTGAAATTGAAAGTCAGTTTCAAATACATAGGAAACAAAAGAAAGCCTTGCAAATGGGTGTAATTTAGAATTTAATATATGTCTGTTTTAGTAGTACTGTGTTAATCATGTATTAGAGAAATAAACAAACTAATTAATGTAAGACAAAGGTGAAATACCATTAGCAAAACTCAGTTAAAGTTTATTGAATGGAAAAGGCAATATCCAGCGGATGGAGTGGCTGTGGCATGCCATACCTTTAAGAGCGAGTATATCGTACCGAAAGAATTCCATAACAAGAGAGGTAAATCTTCACGAATTCCCCTACTCTGGAAAAAAAAAAACAAGTTGCAAGTTTAGATTTATCTGTCGTATATAGTGCTGAAGATCAAATTAATCCTTAAAAAAGAAAATGGAAATTAATTAAAAAAAATGAAAAACCAATCAAAGAGATGGAAATCGGCCAAAATCCTAAGTTTCAGCTTACTGCATAAACTGACGTTGAATAGTTGAAAAGTTCTTCGAAAATTTGATGGCTTTTGACACATAAAGGAGTGTCAATCAGTAAATTATTAACTAGAGATCCTTATGAAATTAACAAGATTATCTTTGTAGATTAGCATTAGACCTTTAAAAGCATCTTTTATATGCATGACTTGATATTCTCTCAGACTATCTATATGGGGTCCAAGATTGCTTAATTTACATAATATTCTATTATTTTCTTTGAACTTTGCTAGCTACTGATTGTTTTCACGTCTACTTTTGATTCTGTTCTTCTTCAGTACTTAAGACTTCTAATTTTCACGTTCTATCAACATTAATATCTGAATTGAATTTAGGTGATTTATACTTAGGACTCCAATTAGTAGCAACAAACTACTAAATTTTGTGGGCTGTTTGTGACGCAAGTTCAATAAGTGCATTAATGGGATCCAAATTTCTTCAAATTTTAAGCACTGTCCTATACTGATAAATTATATTGAACACCGCAGTACTACTGTTCTATTATTCTATAGCTTGTAAGTTTTATTTATTATCACATGCATCTAAGAGAGTTTTCTTGTTCTGATGAGTACTGATATACATGAAAAGTTCTGCATCAACTTGGAGTATAAAGCTTGCTTAGATCAAGTACAAGAAAATATATATATAGCAACCCTTGATGCAAGGTATTAGAATATTTACCAAAGCTGATACCAAGATTATGGAAAACAATTACCATGCACCTAGAATCTAACTAGAACAATAACCAAAACCAGCTCAACCCATAAAGGAACTACATTTATATAGGCAGAACTATACCCATGTCAGACTAGATCTCCTTTAAATGAGGGTAATCTAAAACAGAAAAATCAATAAAATTCGATTAAGGGAGAAGAAAACTTTCGCTTTTATATTGGTTTTTACACTGCTAAAATGGACTCCAAGAAGAAGAAAATCCTTTATTAGGAGTACTGTTGCACCCTCAAATTTAAATTCTAGCATTTGTCCAAAACTGTAGGTAATAATCAAATTAATGGGCCACATTGAAGTGATGATCTCTCTAACCATTTATATGCATCTATTTATATTTTGCATTAACAATACGCAACAAATTGTAAAGGAAACATGCCCAAATCAGCTAAGTGCGCTATAAAAAATCATCATGAAAGAATATGTTAAATGGTTCGTTTGTTTGGACTTTGGATACCAAAACAGAATAGGAAAAGCGATAAAAACCTCAAAAAGTTGTATACATTCTTTTCTCTCCCTTTATTTCTTGGCAACCAATCAACCAATGAGAGGAGTTCTTTATTAGAGTTCTTGCACCCTCAAAATGGCATGTTGTACATGAAAAATCAAACACATTTAGTTCAGACTCTCAAATCCGACCGCCTTGCATTCATATTAATTCTTGTTATGTTTGTGAAATGCAAAGTTATAATCAAAAATAAAATTTCATCGATCTATGATATATTTTCTTGGCAACCAATCAACTTAAGAAAGGAGTTAGAGTTCTTGCACCCTTAAAATGGCGTGCTGTACATGAAATCAAACAGACTCAGTTGAGACACTCAATCGGCCGACCGATCGACTTGTATTCATACGAGTTTTTGTTATATGTATGTGAAATATAGAGTTATAATCAAATATAAAATATCATCTGTAAGATATGTGCTTGAGAATCTTTAATGACAAACAAAAAATACAAGTAAATATCCTTAGTGACTGTTTGTTTGGAGAGAGAAATCATGGGAAAATTAATAAAAGAAATGAAACACCGTACATCAACCATGGATGTAGTTCTTTCCCCATAATCGTATTCGCAATCACACATATATCGATCAATGAGAAACATGATGAAGTACTATGTGCTTCCCGGAAAAACGAAACGAAAATAAAAACGAACCTTGTCTAGGAGGTAAAGAGCGCGCTCTCGTGTACTGTAATCGTTAAGGTCAAGAATCAAATGCACTATTTTGGCTCTTGGGTCACCTTGATCATGATCAGAAGTTTTGTAAGTGTTGGCTCCGGACGTGCTAGGACCCGCTCCGAATGATGAATATGACGGTCTTGGATCTGAGTAAAACCACGATTCTGGCAGGTTTGCCATTGATATTCCAATTGAAAATCTTGAAAGAATTTACACCTTTTTATCTCTGGGTGTGTGCCTGCGTGTATCTCTTTTCAGAGCTGCGATACGTAGTGGGAAAAGAAACGTTTGGACTCGGGACTCGTACTGTGTACTACGGACTACGGAGGCCTGTGCTTGGAAGTGAGGTTTTTCTTCTTGCCCTCGTGAGAGTGATAAATCTTTGAAGCAGCGTATTTATAGGGTAAAAAAGATATTATTGTACGTTTTCTTACACAAATACAAGTCGTCCATGATTGTCGTCGGCTTGATGCTCAATTTGGAATTGTTGGTCGGTAAAATGAGATGAAATAATTTAAATAAAATATTGTTAAAATATAAATAAAATATTATTAAATTATTATTTTTTAATATGATTATTATTTTAAAATTTTAAAAAATTAAATTAAGATTTGATAAAGTTAAATTATTTATTTTATTAAAAATT